>JADNRX010000220.1:0-92247 GCA_015501595.1 Hymenopellis radicata | reverse complement strand
CCCCTAACCCTAACCCTAACCCCCTAACCCTAACCCCCCTAACCCTAACCCCTAACCCTAACCCCTAACCCCCCCTAACCCTAACCCCCCCTACCCTAACCCTAACCCTAACCCCCCCCCCCTAACCCTAACCCTAACCCTAACCCTAACCCCCCTAACCCCCTAACCCCTAACCCCCCTAACCCCCTAACCCCTAACCCCCTAACCCTAACCCCCCTAACCCTAACCCCCTAACCCTAACCCTACGTAACGGCGATGGACTGAGCGTGGTGGACCTGGGCCAGGGCAAGGCCAGTAATGAATACAGTGGGCCTTGGCGACGTGGCTTGTAATCTTCGCGGAACGGTAAGTCTAGAAGAAAGCCAAGGACAGGAGACGGCCTACCGTCAGGCACAAAGAGCAGCATCACATGGACGAATTGAAGGAAACCTGTCCAATCGCACCGAAGAGTCCAGGATATTTGTTGGTTAGCAAGAGACACCACGCCAAGTGGTCCTAAGGCGTCGCTGGGGCCGTTGAAGTCGAGGAGTCCATAGATCGCGAGAAAGCTAACAGAAGATAAGAAATGCGAATAAAGTTCAGCGACAATAACGTACCGAAATAGTCAAGTTCCTTCCTCGGCGGTGTTGAGGCTATCGAGAGAAAGTACGCCAAGTTGTTCTTGGGCGTCGTTGAGGCCGCCCACGTCGAAGACTGCCCGGCTCACGTTGTGTCAGAGCGATAGTCAACTGTGTGTTGACGTCTTGTGTGCCCGCCGTCAAGACTATCATCGGCTCAAGTTGTTAACCGAACGTGATCCAAGGGCAATAACGATGGCGAAATGCATGAAGCCAGACAGCAAGGAAGATGTAGCGCGTCAACCTGTGATGGTGGAGTAAAGATCAGTTGCTGCAAATAATAGGGAAAAGAACACGCACCTTGATGCCGACTATCAGCAGACAGTTCAGCATCAGATCTCTAAGGCCAGTAGCTTGTGGGGTCGCGACCATCGTCTTTGAAGATTCGCAGCCTGGCTCGAGGGCTGACGCGTCCAGCGGGGCCGCCGGGGCTCTTCAAGCCCGCGCATCCACAAAAAAAGCGAGAAAAAGGAGAGGTGGATGCAGGACGACGCCTGGCAAGCACACGTCCCAAGTTTGGATCGTCAGAGACCCGGCGTCTCGAGGTGGTGGTGGTTAGAGAAAGAGATCGACCACAACAAAGCATCTCGATCATCACTCGGATGATCGGACCGGACACCGAAACAAAGCCACAATGCGTCATCGACCGCCACTCTCTCTCTCTTATCTTCTTTTACTTACCACCACCTCGAGCTCAGATACAGTCTGGCAAGGGTGGCTGGCCAGTGGTCGACTGCATGTCGCCGCTGCACGACTCAGCCGATGCTCGACTGTATCTCGGCACTGTCAGATGTAGACTCAAACAATGGAGATCGGCGAACAAAGAACAAAATCGTGCTCTTTGTTTGTTTGGCAGCATACAAGGTACACTGTCCCATCTTATGTTTGTTTTGTCTTCTCCTTACCACCATCAGTCGCTGTTCTCCCTCGCTCCCGGCCAACTATGGTCACTGCTGTTGGCTTCGGTCTCGGTAAGTGTCTAGGTTGCTTGACCTGGTGACGAGCTCGTTGACAGTTGCCCCCCTCGTGTCGCGCCTTCATTCATTGGATATCGCCATGGTCGTCGGGATAGGATGGGATATGACCGGGAATTATTGCTTGATGGGCTGGGTATGAAGGTGCGCCTCCCACTGTCTGATGCCAACTTCCTGATCTTCTTGCCCAGAGCACAGACAGCGGGACGACGTCGTTTCATTTGACTGCACTTGCTCCTTGGCCGTCGTCGAGGTAAGCCTATTAGTTATCTTGCTGTAACAAATTACTGTGTAGCTGTTTTAGAACGTGTTCTTCATGTCGTGATGGCCGATACCCATACCCTAGCTGGCGGAGAGGCCATCACCACCACTGGAACAATGAGACTCTTGGCGGAATGCGTAGCGGGGAGACAGGATTGGACGCTGTGCATACTCCATGTCCTGATGGGCTCGATGCCTGACGAGGTTGCACAGTATGTGCTGGGTACGTGTCCGAGGTTTATTATAGTTGATTTATACTGACAGTATGCCCCAAGACATTGCCGGATTCACTTACATGGTCTGTACACCTTGTTATCCGACGTCGTCCAGCTCTGACTCGACGATCTCGGTTTGAGATATAGAGCGCGCGATGCCGGGACACGAGACAGACGACAATGTGCTTTAAAGGACACCCGCATGGAGAACATCTGTACACGCGCCAGACATCGCTGGCGACCCATTGTGTAAAAGTGCAGTTTTCCACTTGGATGCACTTGTTTACAATTGATGTCATCTTCCAGATGAGCGTGAAAGAGCCGCCTGATTAGATATGCCCTTGGTGGTGGCTGTACTTATAAGATCCAAACAAGACGGCCAATGTCTTGTCTTCTTCGGGATCTTGTAAGTACCACATCTTGTTCTCGATGTTTGCTTTCAGATCGTATGCACATCTTGTCCCACTACTATAACTTACATCTTGTTTCCATCTTGTTTTTGTAGAGTACATCTTGTTTAATTTATCTTGCCAGTGTGATAACTTAAGAACAAGATAAGACAAGATTGATGTCGTTCATCTCAAGTCGATCTTGATCTTGTCTTATCTCATCTCAAAAACGATCGCACCCGACCTTATCTTAAGATAAACCGGTCATCTCCCTGTATGATTGAGTATGCTCGATGAGCGGTCTGTTCAGTACAGGCCGTAGCATGAGTGCGGTACTTGACGGGCATATCTGCAGGTGGTTTCTGAAATTAAACACTATAAAAAATGTGATGCAGCCCAATTCGGAATGCCAAAGCACCGCAGGCCTTCGTAGTGTATGATTGAGTGTGCTCGATGAGCGGTCTGTTCAGCACAGGCCGTAGCATGAGTGCGGTACTTGATCTGCATATCTGCAGGTAGTTTCTGAAATCAAACACTATAAAAAATGTGATGCAGCCCAATTCGGAATGCCAAAGCACCGCAGGCCTTCGTAGTGTATGATTGAGTGTGCTCGATGAGCGGTCTGTTCAGCACAGGCCGTAGCATGAGTGCGGTACTTGATCTGCATATCTGCAGGTAGTTTCTGAAATCAAACACTATAAAAAATGTGATGCAGCCCAATTCGGAATGCCAAAGCACCGCAGGCCTTCGTAGTGTATGATTGAGTGTGCTCGATGAGCGGTCTGTTCAGCACAGGCCGTAGCATGAGTGCGGTACTTGATCTGCATATCTGCAGGTAGTTTCTGAAATCAAACACTATAAAAAATGTGATGCAGCCCAATTCGGAATGTCAAAGCACCGCAGGCCTTCGTAGTGTATGATTGAGTGTGCTCGATGAGCGGTCTGTTCAGTACAGGCCGTAGCATGAGTGCGGTACTTGATCGGCATATCTGCAGGTGGTTTCTGAAATCAAACACTATAAAAAATGTGATGCAGCCCAATTCGGAATGCCAAAGCAGCGCAGGCCTTCGTAGTGTATGATTGAGTATGCTCGATGAGCGGTCTGTTCAGTACAGGCCGTAGCATGAGTGCGGTACTTGACGGGCATATCTGCAGGTGGTTTCTGACAACAAACACTATAAAAAATGTGATCGCAGCCCAATTCGGAATGCCAAAGCACCGCAGGCCTTCGTAGTGTATGATTGAGTATGCTCGATGAGCGGTCTGTTCAGTACAGGCCGTAGCATGAGTGCGGTACTTGACGGGCATATCTGCAGGTGGTTTCTGACAATCAAACACTATAAAAAATGTGATGCAGCCCAAATCGGAATGCCAAAGCACCGCAGGCCTTCGTAGTGTATGATTGAGTATGCTCGATGAGCGGTCTGTTCAGTACAGGCCGTAGCATGAGTGCGGTACTTGACGGGCATATCTGCAGGTGGTTTCTGACAACAAACACTATAAGAAATGTGATCGCAGCCCAAATCGGAATGCCAAAGCAGCGCAGGCCTTCGTAGTGTATGATTGAGTATGCTCGATGAGCGGTCTGTTCAGTACAGGCCGTAGCATGAGTGCGGTACTTGACGGGCATATCTGCAGGTGGTTTCTGACATCAAACACTATAAAAAATGTGATGCAGCCCAAATCGGAATGCAAAGCACCGCAGGCCTTCGTAGTGTATGATTGAGTATGCTCGATGAGCGGTCTGTTCAGTACAGGCCGTAGCATGAGTGCGGTACTTGATCGGCATATCTGCAGCTGGTTTCTGAAATCAAACACTATAAAAAATGTGATGCAGCCCAATTCGGAATGCCAAAGCACCGCAGGCCTTCGTAGTGTATGATTGAGTATGCTCGATGAGCGGTCTGTTCAGTACAGGCCGTAGCATGAGTGCGGTACTTGACGGGCATATCTGCAGGTGGTTTCTGACATCAAACACTATAAAAAATGTGATGCAGCCCAAATCGGAATGCAAAGCACCGCAGGCCTTCGTAGTGTATGATTGAGTATGCTCGATGAGCGGTCTGTTCAGTACAGGCCGTAGCATGAGTGCGGTACTTGATCCGCATATCTGCAGCTGGTTTCTGAAATCAAACACTATAAAAAATGTGATGCAGCCCAATTCAGAATGCAAAGCACCGCAGGCCTTCGTCGTGTATGATTGAGTATGCTCGATGAGCGGTCTGTTCAGTACAGGCTGTAGCATGAGTCCGGTACTTGACGGGCATATCTGCAGCTGGTTTCTGACAATCAAACACTATAAAAAATGTGATGCAGCCCAAATCGGAATGCCAAAGCACCGCAGGCCTTCGTAGTGTATGATTGAGTATGCTCGATGAGCGGTCTGTTCAGTACAGGCCGTAGCATGAGTGCGGTACTTGATCGGCATATCTGCAGCTGGTTTCTGAAATCAAACACTATAAAAAATGTGATGCAGCCCAATTCAGAATGTCAAAGCACCGCAGGCCTTCGTCGTGTATGATTGAGTATGCTCGATGAGCGGTCTGTTCAGTACAGGCCGTAGCATGAGTGCGGTACTTGACGGGCATATCTGCAGGTGGTTTCTGAAATCAAACACTATAAAAAATGTGATGCAGCCCAATTCGGAATGCCAAAGCACCGCAGGCCTTCGTCGTGTATGATTGAGTATGCTCGATGAGCGGTCTGTTCAGTACAGGCCGTAGCATGAGTGCGGTACTTGACGGGCATATCTGCAGGTGGTTTCTGAAATCAAACACTATAAAAAATGTGATGCAGCCCAATTCAGAATGTCAAAGCACCGCAGGCCTTCGTAGTGTATGATTGAGTATGCTCGATGAGCGGTCTGTTCAGTACAGGCCGTAGCATGAGTGCGGTACTTGATCGGCATATCTGCAGGTGGTTTCTGAAATCAAACACTATAAAAAATGTGATGCAGCCCAATTCGGAATGCCAAAGCACCGCAGGCCTTCGTCGTGTATGATTGAGTATGCTCGATGAGCGGTCTGTTCAGTACAGGCCGTAGCATGAGTGCGGTACTTGATCCGCATATCTGCAGCTGGTTTCTGAAATCAAACACTATAAAAAATGTGATGCAGCCCAATTCGGAATGCCAAAGCACCGCAGGCCTTCGTCGTGTATGATTGAGTATGCTCGATGAGCGGTCTGTTCAGTACAGGCCGTAGCATGAGTGCGGTACTTGACGGGCATATCTGCAGCTGGTTTCTGACATCAAACACTATAAAAAATGTGATGCAGCCCAATTCGGAATGCCAAAGCACCGCAGGCCTTCGTAGTGTATGATTGAGTATGCTCGATGAGCGGTCTGTTCAGTACAGGCCGTAGCATGAGTGCGGTACTTGATCCGCATATCTGCAGGTGGTTTCTGAAATCAAACACTATAAAAAATGTGATGCAGCCCAATTCGGAATGCCAAAGCACCGCAGGCCTTCGTAGTGTATGATTGAGTGTGCTCGATGAGCGGTCTGTTCAGCACAGGCCGTAGCATGAGTGCGGTACTTGATCGCATATCTGCAGGTAGTTTCTGAAATCAAACACTATAAAAAATGTGATGCAGCCCAATTCGGAATGCCAAAGCACCGCAGGCCTTCGTCGTGTATGATTGAGTATGCTCGATGAGCGGTCTGTTCAGCACAGGCCGTAGCATGAGTCCGGTACTTGATCTGCATATCTGTAGGTGGTTTCTGAAATCAAACACTATAAAAAATGTGATCGAGCCCAAATCGGAATGCCAAAGCAGCACAGGCCTTCGTAGTGTATGGAATGTGTTGGAGCCCAGACATATTGTACACCTATAAGACTGCCACCTTGGGAGGCATCCAGCGCCATTGAAATTGTTGCCGCCACTATATGGTCACACCCGGCAATCGTCCAAATAGCTATTCTGTGCCGACTAAAATTTCAAGGTTGTCATTGATGTTCGACCGTCTGAGAGTACGAATCCTTCCAGATCATATATAAATGATCTATAGCCTTCAAGTCTGGACCACAATCTATGCGCCAATCTGGGTTGCACGCATCAGATTTTACCTGATCTGTATCAGACTTTAGCACCTCTGCGATTCTTGGTATCAGTCTAATAAAATTGATTAGTGGACTGATGTGAATATGAGATGCACTAGTGAAAATATCTTCAGATCTGTTGCCCTTTGATTCAGTTCATAAACAATGACTAAGCGAGAGATGCAATATGAATGTCTATGAATTAGTAATAACAGAAGGCAAGAGAGATGATATGATTCCTTTCCCCTCCCAGGCCACCCTCCTTCTTCTATACTTGAAATTTCCTTTTTGGGCGTTACTCTAGGGCCCAATTTTAACTCTCTACTAAGATCACTTTAATACTGTCGTTGAACATCTACTGTAGTGTTTCAACCGTAACTTCACAGCCTGTGACCCGTTATGATCTGAAGTTACAGCGAACAGCTTCACAGACCCTTAAATTACCTTATTTGAACAGTTCTGCCTATGGCGGAACCTGAAATTTCCTTATTTGGAGGCTCGTGCCTGGCCAAAGTGGTACGGGTTAACCACGGCCTCCAGAGTCCAATCCCCCACCTGTATGGACGCCGTCTTGAACGGACCTTTACGGTTACGGGTCCGGGACGGCTTCAAACCGTAATGCACCGTAAAGCATACAGTTCGGATCCCTAGTATCCACCTAGGTGTCCGCCGCCGGGTGCTCGTGGCCCAAAGGCAGACACTCGCACTCAGGTGGATACTCGTGCTCACACTTCATTTCTTATTATCACCTTGGTTTTTTTTTTCCCAACTTGACTTTAAAAAATTTCATTTCACCCCCCCCCCGTAGGTGACGGACCCATTGCGCAAGAACGGTTGATGATATGATGAAACTAAGATTACTTTTGGCATGAAACCTAATGTTTTAAATCCCGAAAAGGTCTCAACTCATAATTTTTTTTTTACCTTACCAAATGCCCCATCCAGCCCTTCTCATAACACCCTAGTACCGGACCAAGGTACGTGTACAGTATCACGTGAAAAGCTAATCTATTCCCTCTTTTCACATGCTTAGCGTTTATTTATACTAACCAATAGCATTACGGCCTCGAGCCCAAGGTAACTCTGCTGACTGAGCCTCAAAATCACATGTGTCGACCCCGAGTAGGATCTGAAGAGCATAAAAGCGAAAGGTCCAAGGTGTGTTTCAATAACACCCCGCCTTATCCTACTTCGCCCTTTTCTTTAGCGCGCGGATTATTATTTCGTCACCCTAACCCTAGTCAGCAATTAGTGACGCACAGTGCTGCAAGACAATAGGTACGAATAGCAGTGGAAGAAGCGCTTTGAGGCAGGTGATGACAATGCGCAGTAGGTGCTGAGGATATCAAGAAGGAGGTGAGGAGCGGCGACGCGTAGGCGCTTGAGGTCGTCGAGAAGGAGAAGGCGCAGGGAGAGCGGCGAGTGGCTGAGGATCGATGTTGAGGAGGAACAGAGGTGAGTGGTGTCGATGAGTGAATGCTCATCGAGAAGGAGAAGGCGCAGGGAGGGGCAAGTGCGCTTGAGCGGCGAGTGGCTGAGGATCGATGTTGAGGAGAAACAGAGGTGAGTGGCGTCGATGACTGAGTGCTCATCGAGAAGGAGAAGGAGTGGTGAGAGGAGGAGGAGGAGGAGAGGCGAGCGCACTTTGATGATGACGAGGAGCGGCGAGTGGCTGGGGAGGGAGGAGAGCGATGATGGGGAGGAGGAGCAGCGCGTTGCTGAGAACGTTGAAGGAGGAGAAGGGCAGCGGTGAAGGGAGGGAGGAGAGGGGAGGGCGGAGGAAACCCTAGGGTTTGGTGGTGGTGGTGTTTCAGGCTGAAATGGAACCCTAGAGTGTGGCTTAGGGTTTGGTTCAGGCTGAAAGGGAACCCTAGGTTCAGTCTGAGGATGGGCCGAGGTAGTTGCCATATATAGGTGATAACCCTAGAGGTGGGTTAGTTCAGGCTGAAGCGACCCCTAGGCTAGGGTCTAAATCAGGTGGGGCAGACTTATGAGATACTATAGATAGGCCGTTACGGGCGCCAGTGTCCATGGAGCATCTCCTGGCTCTTCGTCGAGATGTGGATCTCAGCAAGCCGAGAGACGCCGCGATCTGGGCGGCGGCCACTTGCGCGTTCTGGGGATGCAGGCGACTAGGCGAAGTCCTGGTGTCTAAGGTGTCCGAATTCGATTCCGCGTACCACGTCACACGGGACACTTCGTATGTGATCTGATGTTCATTTGATCCTGTGTCCTAACTCGTTACAAGGGTGAATTTTCCCGTTCTTCGTGGCGGCGTCAAGTCAGCGAACATTCGTATACCTTGGACCAAGACCACCAAAGAAGCTGGTGCGACGATTATCTTGACAGCACGGGCCGACGAACTATGCCCCGTGGCTGCGTTGAAGAACCACTTGAAAGTGAACGCCTCAGTATCGGGCGGCGCTCCTTTCTTCGCCTTCGCGGCATCATCCTCCAAATGGTCACACCTGTCGAAAGGCGCCTTTTTATCGTTCTGTCAAAAATCCTGGAAGAGAAACGGTCTCTACCACGTACTGGGACACAGCTTCTGGATCGGGGGAGCTGTGGAACTATTACTGGCAGGCGTGCCCCCCGAGACGGTGGCTGCCGCGGGCAGCTGGACATCCCTGTCTTTCCTACTTTATTGGCGTCGCGTGGAGGAGATCATCCCGCTCTCGACATCGAAGGCTTATAAAAAAGCCCACATAGACGATCTCGCTGCTGTTTTCGAAAAGTTCCGGATTGCTTCAAAAATCCCGTCTGCGCTCGTTGAATCTTATGAAAGCTCATTAGATGATTGTGATTAATGCTTATACCGTACCCGCCTCGTGGCTCATATCGTACTCGTTATTGCTGCTGTTATCGTACTCGCTGTCGCTGCTGTTATCGTACTCGTACTCGCTACCGTTGCTTTTAGAATTATTATCGTACTCGCTACTCTACCCGACGTGAATCGTTATTCATTTGATTGTGTATCGTGTGTTGTGTTTGCTCAGCCTCTGGGTGGGGAAACTGGATTCGTTCCCTAGCCCGAATCAGTTGAGTGAGGCTTCGCCTGGGTTGGTGTCTCCTGATTCGGTTCTCGTCTCGAATCCGGTTTCCCACACGCTCAAGACTGGTCGTTCTGCCCGGGTCCCGTCGGTTTCAGCCAGGTTTCCCTCGGGACTCTCGCTCTCCCCTTCACGGTCCCTTTCCGTTTTCCCACGTGACCGTGAACCGGGCAGGCCCAGTTTTCAACACAACACTCGGGATAGTTTACCTATACCAGTGCACTCGTCCTCTTCCGGATCGTCATCCCTCGGACGCATAGCGGACGTGCTATATTATCACTGTGTTAGGTTGCAATACACAGTGATATCGACTATCCTCTCGTCCCTCCCCGTCATACGGCCGGATAGTGGCCCAACGCCTCTTATCCACGATATATGGAGAGCTTCGCAGTGAAGCCATTGCTTTTCACTAGAAGGGATCTATACTTCAATCACTTACAAGGCTATCCACCTTGAACGTCTAGAGGATCACAAGCTGTTGTCCACTCGGCGCCCATGGAGTCCCGACAGAATCTCATGCGCACTATACTTGTAGGCGTCCTGTTCTCCTTGACCTGTCGGACTCGCGCTCGTGATACTCGAATGCTTCCGGAAGTGGGGTAGAGATCGTCTTAGGCTCTGCTCACCCTCTACTTACACATTTTCGCCTTTTGCAAAGAAGCTTTCACGGATGCTGTACTGGCAGCAGGTGGGGCGTTCTACGAATCGTGAACTTCTTCATTTCCATAGCGGCCACTTGCGACTACTACCGCCGCTCATTGGTGGACCGATATCGAGTAATTACCGTCTTCGTCAAACCTTTCAGATAGATTCGATGCCACTGAGTCGCTTCCTATATCACAGGCCAAAACCTGAGGGAACTTTTGAGTGCTTGACCGTTGCTCTTCTGATAGCAATGAAATGTAAGAAGCGCGATGTTATACGGAAACGAGTACCTCCTGGCTGCGAGTCTTGAAATAAATCCCTCCAATTGTTGGTTCCGCACCGACGGCGATTCCCTTCCGAAGAACGGCTCTTCCATTGAGGCTGAAAAGCTTGTTATGCACGTAGAGAGTATTCATTTCAATGTCGCCTACCTCGAGAGGACGGAATTCGAGTACACTAAACAACGGGTCAGATACTTAATCTGCATTGAAATGTCCTTACGCGTCGGGAGAAAGGATAGCCAAATGACTACCATGGGTGTATCAGACATCATTTCCTATGACATCGACGGGAATACGTACAGTTGTCATGCATGGTAACAAACTAGCAGCGATGAGTACGGGAAGATACTGAAATTGGTGTACTTACAGAACGAGAACCAGAACCGAGGCTATGCTGGATGATCAAATCGAAGAAATAAGTTCTCGGAACGACAGACGAGGCGGTGGAGCGCAGCGTACCATGTTATGAGTCCCGTCTGTGAAAAACGGGTGAGTATCAACGGAGTCGGCGATTGGGAAAGAACATTCGATACTTACGAACAGCCAACGATAAATCAAGACGAAGATTATGTCGGCGAAGTTACAGCGAAGCTTTGTAGAGGGACCTCCGCATGCTACTAGGAATATTAGTCAGTAATTGCATACTTCTTCGTGTAGTAGGGACACGTCTGTATCGCTGTGACGCGACGTAGAGTCATCCGACGGAATTCATCAGGACCGTACGTATCGTGCCAAGTCGTTAAACTTAAAGGAAGGGCCTAGTAGTAAAAGTGAGCGGCGCTTGATACGTCGGCCAGAAAGCGTACAATTGCGCGGCGACGAGATAAAGAAGCAATGAAGGTGGTCGAATCAGATCAAGGAAGATCGGCGGACGTTCCGCATTTGGCAGGTAGCTTTTTTCTTCCTTCCCGTCATCATGGCTGGCGCGACTTGCGTCCTAGGGGCTCTTTAGGCGTTCAGCCCAAGCGCTACAGAATCTTCGCACATGGTACGTCCTCTACCAAGAGTCCTGCGCATCGCCGAGAACCTTAATTTTAGGAACCCTTGACATGCCGGTCTACGCGCCGAGGACAGATTGGAATCGAGCCATCGGCGCCCATTCGCGGCTGGAGGACCCATGGAGTGTGCGCGAGTTCCAGAAGTGCATGCATGGTCGATGGTGGGATGGCGCGATGTCCTGATTAGGTGCGCCTCACAGGGTAGCGCTTTGCCCTGCTAATCTTGCCTACAGCGCTTCTCTGGCGCTACGGGCCACGTCTTCCCAGCGCCCTTTCTCCCGCTCACAGCCCTCCTGAAATGTGTTGGCATTCCCCCTGCGAATATCACCCGCATGGCATCTGATTCCGTTCCCCGTCGGCTGACACGTTTATTCCTCTTGTCAGAGAGATCCCAGACGACCACCACCACAGCAAGCTTCGACAAAGACGGCCGCTACCGGCATCCCGACAATGTCTACGATTACAGCAAGCATTACTGACGACGCGGACAACAAATGCAGCGACGACGTGACGCACAGTAACCTGCGCACCTGGCGGAGTGCCCACGCGACAGCCTCAGCAATAATGACCAAAGTCACATGCACGACGGCCACGGCGAGCCAGACACCAAGGGATGACCACAAAACAACAATGATGCGCCGAAGATAGTTCCCACCTACACCCACACGGAAGAGGATAGGACGATTACGGTCTCCGTGCCTGAATGTCGGGTCGCACGAATGCATACGGTACGCTTATTTCCTCCTGTACCCATTTTATAATGATTGACCGTCCGCGCAGTCTCTACGCCGCCTCAGTGAAAATAGCGCCCCAGGACTTTACCTCTAAGCATTCTGCCAACGTTCTGAGACTTTCTCTGTCTGCTTTATATTCCCGTTCTTCTCTTCGACGACGCCTCGGTTTTAGATGTCTTGACATGCCCTTTTATTTTCTAATAGACTTGTGAGTTTACCTTTTCGATGTGATCTATCATCAAGGACATGTGAAGCCGAAGAAACGGTGAGGTGATTTGTAAACGCTGCAGGTAAAAGTAACTTGTGTCGGGATTGGAAGCGAGCCGAGCAGGAAACGTCGTCGTCATCTGTCGTTAACAAATGTAGGCTTCACGATGTCGTCACCGTGCAATGAAACGTCGTCTTCCAGTGGCAGTTTAATGCTTGACAAGCTCCACATGAACGGTGTTCGGGTAGATGCTGGGCAAGTATCTCACGGTTGGTTTTTCTTCATGGAAATAGTCTAACCTGTCAGTGGTCTGATCATTGGCATGAAGGGATCGTTCTCTGCGTGTTATAGTATACATGCGCGCATTTTGCCTCGAAGTCAGCCAGCGGTACATGTTCCCTGTATCTCGTCGACACTCGCAGGACCTAAAGCGCACGCCACTGAACTACGCCTTCACGCCGTTTCGCTTCTTCGGTCAAGTCTTCGGACCATTGAATGTTCCTCTCTGGCGATTCATGGCGATTCATGCACTCACGAACTGGAACCCTTGTCACCAATGAACGCGTAGCTTGAGGCTGTCTCGGGCTTCCATCGTTTCGGGGGGGAGCAACGCAGGGAGGTGTGTCCGTACGGGGCTCAAGGTAGCTTCCTTGAAACCTCGTGGCGCGTTTCGCCGCGGTAGGGCGCATGGGAGGAAGACGCGCCGTCAGCGCCGAAGGGAGAGTGAGGAAAGGGAGGCGGTAAATCTCGATGAGCCTCCTCTCTATATAGTCTTGTTCGTCGCAAATCCTTGCCTTTCCCAGCTGGTAGGAACAATGGCGACATGCTCGTCTTTGTCGCAGACTTGCATTGATCGAGGCTAGTCTTTGGCATTGAAGGAAAGGAGAATGCTTTCCTAGACGGGCTCGTACTGGAAATTTAGAACGCAAGATGATATGGGAGAATGTCAGTTGAAGTTACAGGAAGAGGTTTGCCGCTAGCACCGCGCATCAATAACGTGTAGTTCAGAGGCCGGCGTCTACCACCCGCGAAGTCTCTTCCCGGCTTCGTTCTTGCCAGCAACTACGAAGATGTATGGTCCAGGAGCTAATAGACGAGACTGAGTCGCAGCATCGTCGCAGCAGAACCATGACCTGAAATCGTGAGCCCTCGTTTCATTTCGTCAGTCCACACTACGCCATTTGTTCTTCAGCTTGGACGCTGCCCGGCAGCGGAGACACGTTCGTAATCGCCACCGCCCACGCAGGTCGCTCAGAGCTAGCGCGAGATCCGACTAGACGTAGGGCGTCTCCCAGCACGGAGATACTATAACTCGAGGATGTCGTATCGCTTCTCCGGAAAATAAAGCGGCTATTCCTGACTCGCGTCGAGTCGCGACATCTGTCTCCGTGAATCAGCCTGAGGACGGCTGTCCCTTTGATGACCATCACAGCGTTCGGGATGGAGAACGGAGAGTTGGGACGTGTTTTTCAGCTTGATACTTTGCGCAGGGAATGTCTCGGGCGACTGGAGCATCTCCAATTGGATCCGCTTCAGGTGCACGCCCGTGTCTGTTGTACTCGATTCAAAATATCGAGACGCGCCGTTTCGAGTCGCCCTCCCGGCATTCGCGACCCATCTCAATTGACGATCATACTCCTCATACGCATCTTGTCGTCAATCTCAGAAAGCCACTTGTCAAACATTGGTGGAGGTTACATGTGGTGGCTCCGTCGAGAGAGGTGTTAATCAAGAGCTAAAACCCCAAAAATTCACGGTGATGCACTAACAAGGATCTTCAGGGAAAGGTCGCCGTAAATTATGAGAATTAAATGGCTACTTAGTTATTGATCTTGATTCGCTTTCTCTCGCGACCTGGACCGCAACATTGAGTACCGATGTAGGGAGGCAAGACTGGCCAATGCAATCTTGTAACTGATGGACCTATAATAGGTCGAAGGAGGTCGAAAGGCTCTACACAACACGACCAAATACTGACCATCACCCTTACATGCACGCTACATCGACTTTTACTATACGTCCCAACGCATGGCGACCTTCACGGATCGAGCGCTCCTCTCCTAAGCGCCGTGGAGAAGAGTTCACAGGGTAACTGTTTGCATGCCGTTTCTTCCTCAAGAGTAGCCCCCAGTTCGCACGGCTTACTCGATCTTCCCCAGGAACGGTTTCCTCCTCGGTCCGCTTTCTTCTCATGCGGCGATATCCATGTTGCGATGAACATAGACGACCACATGCCTTCCCGCATATTCTGATGAGTGTTAGACGCCGCTCTAATCCTCGCGGATTTCTTCTGCTCGTTGATCAAGGAGGTCTGCTATCGGGTAGAAGGAGAAGACCAAGCTGATGGACTGGCTCGTTAATTGAATGGGGCTTCTACGTCTGTGGTCCTATTAATAGACTTAGTGGGTAACGCTGATAGTGATGTATCGTTGATTTAGGTCACGGAGGCGGGCAATGCACTGGCAGTGATGCTTTCGTATATTTTACAGATGCGAGATCAACCCGTCTGCGCTTCTACAGGCCATGTCTACCCCAACCGCCCAGCAAAGTGAACTTATAGTGCAACTATTGACCGCACGTATCAAGGACGTCTATAGCAATACCATCATTGGATTTACGCTTGCGACAACGTACAGTGGGCGTATCTCGACAACTCATGCATGACTGATTCAACCTCCTAGCGTTTATGGTATAACGGTGCTGCAGACGTTCTTGTACTATCGCACGTTCTTTGGAAAGGATCGTTGGTGGCTGAAATGCTTGGTACGTCAGTCAATGTACATAGTTGTCGATGGCCTTCTGAGCTCTCTGCAGGTGTGTTTGTTATGGTGGGTGTGCCTCGCTCGTGCGCGGCCTTTCCTCATCCTCTGATAGGGTTCTCGATAGCCTCGGAACTGCACTTGTAGCTGCATCTTTGCACACATATCTCGTATCCAATATCGGGAAGGACGTATTTCACGTCGTAATAATTCCGCTGTTTGTTGAAGCCTCTTCTGACTTTGACTTCTCACTCAGCATCTCCTCTAGGACATTTTCTGTACGCTGGAATTGCTCGATTTGTTGAGAACCTGCAGCTGATCCCATACTACGGAAAGACCGAAAACGGCATCACGGTTCGCCTACCGCATTCTCTTTCCTCTGATCCACAATTTACAGACAGCGATAATTTTCGTCGCCCAGATGCATGTGTAACTCGATTTCAGTCTTCGCTCTCTTACCTTGCTTGCAGGTTCTTCGTATATCAAATATGGAGCGGTATGTGATCGCCCATTCTCCTGGGATCCGCGCTCATCGTGGTCATTCAGTTTCAGCCAATGTCTTCGTGACTATCCCACTAGTAAGTCCCTACTAGGTGTAACTACCCTTCTAAGTTCGTCAGGCCGGCCTCTCTGTCGCAGCGTTTGGTGAGTTCCTGTTATAATGCACAGACGAGACTCAAGGCAGTCCTTACTTAGTTCTCGGAATAAGTTTGTCCATTTCGTTCCGTTAGTGTCCACAGACTCATCATTGACTGCATCTAGTTGACACTCATAAAATGTATGTGCAATCGATTCCTCGCCACCGATTTCTCACTGTTTGGCAGCTATTCTAATCCTCATCTCTCGGTGTTGATGATTCCGAGCGATAATGTCAGCCTCATTCTATCTCTTCCCCAATTTCAGCGAGACGACTAAACGGGTTACCAGATCATACGGGGCGTCATCAAAGGGCTTTCGGCGTTGGACGATATGCTTCTTGCTGCGTTTCTGGCATACTACCTTAGCTCGAAGAGGACCGGAATCCATGGGTATCTCAATCCCACTAAGTATTCGCACTGCTAACCGCATCCTATCCTAGGACGGAGACGATCATCGACAAAATCATCAAGTATGCGGCCTGTCGGGCGACCGTAGCGACGTATGCTTACCCCGGAAATATGCGTTCCTCGAACTAGTCTCATCAATTCTTTGTTAGACTCGTCCAGATCATATTCTTCGTGACTGTAAGTGCTGTACTTATCTACGTATGGCAGTTCACTGATGTCACTGAAGTACGCAGCCTTTCCTGATCGGACATACTGGCTGCCCATCCATCAGCTCCTGTCGAAAGGTAATGCATCCTAGATACTTCTACACCGATTAGATGGCTCAAAAGTTTTCCTAGTCTACATCAACTCCGTACTCGCGTCGTGAGGTGACTGGCGCTTCTAGGGGATCGTGTCTGACTCCATTTTAGGTTGAACTTCCGGACCATCTTACCGGACGCAGATGAAATCACGTACTCGCTTTCTCCCCTCCCCTCATCCGGGGCAACAAGAGTAAACCTTCCTCGTCTGGACAATTCTAGGGTGAGCCCGTTAATGAAACGAAGCTCCCGTCCCGTAACCGCATGTCTATGATAGCAAAGGGTTGGCAATGACGCGGAGATCGTTCTATCTCGCGAGAGAGAGTATGGCTCAGAGGCGGAGGGAAGGAAGTCTGACGACGTCATTTCTGCAGGACAGATAACTTCGACTTGCAGGTGTGCTGAATTTTGTGTCCGAGAGGATTGGCGTTGTTGTCGTGGAATTATGTCACATGTGAATATAGATAAGTACATCCTCGGCCATGAGGTGGACCCACAACATTCGCCCGATCAAAGCCAGCTCAGTGCCACTGAGTGACGTACGCTAGACCAGTAGGTTCCACATAGTCCAAAGAACATGATATGAGGTGAGGGCCAAAGCCGGGCAGGCATTCGGCGCCTTACCGTAGAACCAGACCATTCCCTGGACGCTCGCGGGACCATGAGAGGTAGGCCTTGCCCTAATGTTGAAGTTACACAGGCTACGGGGCTATCACCGGGGACGACAATCTGACGACATATGCGGCCCGCGCGCTTGTTTACCATACAGTCTGCATTCGTTGTCTGGTTCCGAAAGGCCAAATTCGACGCGTCTAAATCGAAATCTGATGTTTCTGTTGGACTTTAGGCGCTGATGGCAAGAAATAGGCGATACTGCATGTGCTGGAAGAATAGAACGACGGCGTCTCCACATTCGGGCTAGTTAATTCTCCACCCCGATTAATAATATCATACTGACCGTCAACACCGTCGGTTACTGTTTGCCGCAGTCGAAGACCGCGCGGGCTCATCAGCAGCTAAGTAAGCGCGTAAACCAGAGCATAGAAGGACCAAGATAAGGAAGGACTTAACTTAATCATCAACATCGATGGCCTCACTGGAAACGAAAGCCGCTGCTGTAGCCTCGGCCGTTCGGGATGTGTACTCTAACACGCTCGTAGGCTTCACTTTGGCAACGATGTTCGTGACGGCCCATTTCCCCATCCGCTAGTACCAATGCTCAACTTCGTTACAGATTGTACGGCGCAACCGTACTGCAGACATTCTTCTATGCCCGTCACTACTGTCCGAACGACCGCTGGCTTGTCAGGCTCACGGTGCACTCTCCTTCTCAGATGACAGGCAATCAGACAGGCTGATCTTCGACCAGATTCTACTACTCTTGTAAAGTTTCCTAGGTCGGAATTTCGGCGAAATCTCTCACATACTAAACTAGCTTGCTGGACTCGCTTACAACGGCACTTGTTGCGGCATCGATGTATACGCATCTTGTTGTCAACTTCGGGCAGCCGAGCAGCAAACTGGTCCTCGTTCCCCTGTGCGTATAGTATCCTGTATTGTGTCAGAATTGACTCAGACCGAATTCCAGGACTTTTGTTGTTGAGTACTATCATCGGAACTGCATCTCGCCTCTCACCATCGCCACCATAGGCCGAGAATGGTATCACGGTGAGTCACTTCTTCGGTGTAACCTGTAAGCACTGAATATTGTTTGATTCTGCTACTAGACGGCTGTCATCTTGATTGCGCAATGGTATGCCCCACTCAAATCCGATACGCCTCTACTTATCTTAGTAGCTTCTACACAAATCAGATATGGAGTCGTGAGTCTCTGCGTTCATGATGTTTACTAGTACCGTTACTTATCATGTCTAGTGTCACACAATCGAGTTCTGACGTGCATCATAGTGAGTACCCTTATCCATCAGCAAGTACGACGATTACAACCCCTCAGGCGTTCCTGAGCCTCGCTGCACTGGGTGGGTTTCCATCGACAACGTAACACGAACGCGATCCATGCTAACATGCGTGCACCCGAAGTTTTGGGAATATGTGAGTGGTATTTCCCGCTTACAGGTTGCCTTTCCTAACTGAAGTCCGTAGATGATACCAATGAAGTCTTTCAGGATCCCAATCTCGCCGTCTACGACATCCCTCGAGATAACGTGAGAGTTCCTCTTCGGCTTGGCTTCAAGCTCTCAACTTGCACCAGATTATACGGGGTGTCATTAAAGGTACCTCGGCCTTGAACGACATCCTCATTGCAGTAGCCCTCATTTTCTATCTGCGAAAGAAAGGACTGAGCCGAACCTTCAAAGAGTTTGGGTGTTTCACGCCCCGTCCTCACTCTACTGATGCAAATCCTAGAACTCGGACTATGGTTGAGAAGCTGATCCTCTACATTGCTACTCGAAGTGGTTTGGCGACGTGAGTGTCCTACTTACCTTGCTGGCTTAGCAGTACTGACAGTCGCCGGCTTAGACTTGCTCAGGTTGTCTACTTTGTACTGGTGAGTACCGCTGACAGTTGGAGGTGAAACAGCAATGATACTCGTCATTACAGTTTGCAGGTTATCCGAACCATACGTACTGGTTGCCAGCTCACTTGATTCTTTCGAAACGTAGGTGTGTCTGCTAGTCAATTTTCGCAGATTGCTCATAAGCACTTGTAGTATATGTCAACTCCGTGATGGCGTCGTGAGCGGGGTCGTTAATGCTGAAATGCATGCTTACGATTTCCATAGGCTAAACGTTCGCCATTCCATAGCGCCGTCTAGACAACCGCGACACAGACGATCCGATTCCCACTCGGGGATAACCTTCGCTCAGGTTAGTATTTGCATTCAGATGCCCGCTTTACTGATAGCCCCAGCACCCGGAGCCAGCAGTCATCGAAATCACGATCTCAAGGGAGCAGGAGCAAAGGGTCGACTTCGCGAAGTCGTCTTCGAATGAGTTCTTCCGTAGAGCATCGTCGAACGAGTAACATACACCAAATAGATTTATTACTTCCTAAACAGAGCCGTAATACGGGCCAGCGAGAGCCAAATCTTGAATAGTTACAATGAGTCTTCGCTCTGCGATACAAAAACAGGCTTACGTTATATAGAAAGTACGAATGCCTGTCTGCACTAGGTGAACGGGCGTAGTAATAACGGCCTCCGGTATACGCTCCCAGCGAGATGAGTACGAAGGCGACCTGGACGGGTAATGCATACTGGTGTGTGAGAATCGTTGACCAGATCATCAGCCCGACGGCCATAGACAGACGCCCTACTTTCGGCATCACAATCGGAATAGTCCTTCTTCCCTTCATTCTATCGCCACGCTCATCCGCAAAGTCTTGGGCGTGCACGGTAGTGAATATCATGGCGGCATTGAGAAGTGGCGTTCGGACGACATCGCAGAGGATTCTTTGATCTAGTAATACATTAGCAGTTCGTCGGAAAGGATTCAATGATTATTCACCCTGAGAATGAGCTACAATTGCAGCACCGACGTCAAGTGTCGCGTATCCCGCTGCTACCAGAAAGTTACGAGTAACCCAATTCGAGTGCCCGAGAGGAGTATCGTTATGGGCGAAGGTAAGCAATGCAAAGATAGCACTGACAGTCATCGTTCCGAAGACGGATGAGAAAACGATGCACAATGGCACGAGTAGCAAGCGTAACAGATGTGTTTGCCGCGGTGAAATGCGGGCAGAAGGAATGGGGCGCCATGGCTTATTGTGCGCGTCTTCTATAGATGACGATCTTTGATTAGAAACGCAAAATTGCAGAAGATGGAGCCACGTCCACAGAAGTGTGAACACCGCCCTCATGAGAGGAGTGGCTCCGTTCATCACGGTAAACGATACCTGGAAGTCCCCTCAGTCATTCAGTGCTGTAGGAAATAAGATGTGCCGTCTCACAATGGGGAGAAGAATTGTCTTCATATCAGACTTGGTGAACAGAAACAGTGTCCACGTATGGTAGCAGATACATCTCCGTCCGGTTTCTGCCAGTGAGATGAGAATCTCGGAGAATTTCACTTGAGGTGTCCACGCGAAACGACCAGGATGCATTGCGGACGCTGGAAAAGATGTCGTTGATCAGTGCGCGCTTGGATGGCAAGACCTGAGATTCTGGATTACGGGTGAACCCCAATAAAGTATATGTGTCAACGAACTGTCGAAAACCGACTGCTCCGTCTGAATGGTCATCTTGACTGTCGTAATGATAAGCGTCCTATCGCGGACGATCATCACAAAACCGTTAAAGACAGGTGACCGGTCGACGTTGACCTGTTGCACGGAGTCTGGTTTTCTCCGCTTTACACCTATTCCAGGGCACGACCAACTGGAGGAAGACGAAGACTCGACTTGATCGGCGTCTCCAACATGGACTAACAACACCACGTGGTTGTGCCGGCGGCATCTGCCCGGGGTGACCTCTCTGCGTTTTCTGCTACGAGTAAGTAGAGACTCTATCTTCTTGATCTGATGTTCGACTTGCAACTTGTGGTATGCGGATTGTCAGTTGCATTTGCATACATTCTCGTCCTCAATCGCGATCTGCGTCGTCGAAAAGGCCTGCCTTTTCCACCAGGCCCTCCTACGTGGCCCGTTGTTGGAAATATACTAGCACTTTTGAATCCCCAGCGATGGCAGCTGCTTTATCGGTATAAACAGCAACACGGTGCGTCTTGTCTCAGTAAACGGTTCCCGCTGAGACTAAATAGGGGATATCGTCTATCTACACGGACTTGGAAACTCCGTCCTCGCTCTCAATACTATGGAAGCGATCGAGGATTTGCTCGTCAAACGTGGAAATATCTACTCTCACCGCCCCATCTTCACCGTCGTTGGCGAGCTGATTGGGCTGGATAACGTTAGTTCAATGTTCCGGGGCGGTCTGCAATACTGACGTTGTTTAGAGCACCCCTCTTCTCTCCTATGGGCTGGAATGGAGGGCGCACCGAAAACTCGCGAACATAGTGCTCGCCCACGATGCCGTCCAGCAGTATCACTCACTGCAAAATGATCTCGCGGCCATCATGTGCTCGGACCTCATTCAAAGTCCAGCGGAATTCTTTTCACACATCCGCATGTTCGTCTGTTATGTCTCCTCGTATTGTTCGGTAACGAATAAACTATTTCTTAGGTTCGCGTCTCGCATGATACTGACGGTGACGTATGGTGTATCAGTGCGCACGGCCGATAATCGTGTGAGTGAATCGTGAATCGAGTACATGTGTATCAATTAAATCTCCCAAGTACATCGGCCTCGCTCATGATACGATGACGATGGTCAGCAAGTCAACTGTCATCGGCGCTTATCTGGCAGACTTCCTCCATTTTGTGCGCTGGTTGATTAACCTCTGCCTTTTGATGTAGCACTAATCTAACAGCAGTGAAGTATCTTCCATTACCGTTCAAGAAGGACGTCGCATTCGGAAAAGATCTACTCAACCGATTGGTCGAACAGCCATATGAACACTTCAAGAGGGACATGGTACGTATAAGCGTGCAATCAACATCATTTACTGTCACTACCCTTGTAGGCGGCCGGCGTGGCAGGATCATCGCTCGCCAACGACATCTGGACTCTGGAGAAGTCGGACAAGAGAAAGAAGTGGCTTACGGCTTCGTTATTGGGCGGTGAGTCCAGCTTGATGTCGTTACACTGTGCTCTGATGGTTCATGGAGCTGGCGGCGAAGCAGTTGAGTTCTCATTCGCTTTAGTGACTAGCAACTAACATATAGTGAAGATGTATGCAACGACACTGACCTTCATCATGGCAATGGCGCTTCATAGGGACAAGCTGGCGCGTGCGCAGCGCGAAATTGACGAGGTCATTGGTCCCGGGCGTCTTCCATCGGTAACAGACAAACCGGATCTTCCGTACGTCTTTCATTTTACTGCGGCTCTGTTTCAACTGACGCTTGCTAGCTATACTAATGCGGTCATATTGGAAACAATGCGGTGGCATCCGCTTCTACCTCTGAGTATGCACAATCTCGCCGTCGTGTTGAGTATCATTGACACCCCGATTTACAGCTCTAGCACGGCGTACGGCGGAGGATGACTTTTACAAGGGATTCTTCATTCCCAAGGGCACCATGATTATCCCGAACGTATGGTATGTGTGTCTTTGCCTCGCACTACGTCTCGACAACGTCCCTAGGGCGATCGCGCTTGAACCGAACAACAAATACGACCCGAAGGAATTCATACCGGAGCGATGGCTAGATTCCGAAACACGCATGGTTCATCCAACTGCCTGGGTGTACGGCTTCGGGAGAAGGTGATGTACAGTTCCTTGATAAGCGCTCGGTAGTTTGCTCACGAGGACCCTCAAGAATCTGCCCCGGAAGGTACCTCGCTGAAAACGGTCTTTTCATCAGTATCGCTTCTCTCCTGTTCATGTTCGACATAGCCGTACCGCCCGGCAAAGAACTAGTCCCGGAATATCAGGAGCATCTCATTAGGCAAGTGGGCATGTATGTGGGCGATTGGGCTTTCATCTCACGGTCGCCCCTAGTTATCCGAAGCCATTCGAGTGTTCCATCACACCGCGTTCGCCAGTCAAAGCTCAGATGGCGCAGGCGCGCGCGGCACAGTGCTACATTTAGTTAAACGTAATGACGTGTCCAATAGCGTGTATGAATATGTGTATCCAAATTCTCACTTAATGACGGGAAGCAGTGATTCTTGACAGGCGGCGTTACTACCTACCCTAAGTTCTTTGATCTACGTCTGAATGGAGTCTTCTCTCAGAACGTCTACATCATCTCAAGAAGCGAGTTTGGTTCAGTTCGTCTGCTGAACAGCAAAGCGTCTATCATCGTACACGATGGCGGCTGCGTGACAATCATGCAGCTGGAATCTCCGAGTCGCTGATATTCTCACCATTCATTTCCAGACTCAACACCCTTCTGTAAATCACCCCAATCGCAACAGCATGCCCACCACCATGGTACAACACGACTCGCATTCCTTCAACGACTGTCGCACTTCTGAACATTCAAATTCTTCCCCCAAAATGGAACAAGGTCGGGCGCCTTCGACTGGAAAAGGCGCGCGCTTCTGGATCCTCTTCACATCCCTCAACGTCACACTCTTTCTCTCCGCGCTCGAACTCCTCGCCGTATCCAACGCGCTCCCAACTATCGCACAGGACCTCAAAGCAACCGAGTTCGCCTGGGTGGGCTCCGCGTATGCGCTCTCCTCCACGGCATTCCTCCCCATGACAGGCGCCCTCGCCGAAGTCTTCGGCAGACGCCCCGCCTTAATGACGAGCATCGTTCTGTTTTTCATTGGGAGCGGAATCTGCGGCGGCGCGAGCAGTATGGCTATGATGATCGGGGGCCGGACAGTCCAGGGACTGGGGAGTGGCGGGATCCAGGCGCTTTCGGCGATCATCTTGGCGGATTTGGTATCATTGGAGGAGCGAGGGCTTTACGCGGCTTGTTTCGGATTGTACGCGCATCTCGAATTTATGCGCTTGATCATCCTAACGCGATATTATAGAACATGGGGAATCGCTAATTTTCTCGGTCCTGTCATCGGAGGCGCCTTGGCGGATGCGGGGGCTTGGAGATGGCTCTTTTGTGCGCCTTCAACATGCATCCAAAGTCGCTATGCTGACAACATACACTAGACTTGAATCTTCCTATTGCTGGAATAGCGTGTATTATTTGTTTCATCGTGATGAAGCTACCCACACCTCCTGGTACCTTCTACGAAAAAATAATCAAGCTTGATTGGATGTAAGAGATTCGTTCCAAACCGTTATAAGAATGCGCTAACGCTGCGGAAGCGGAAATTTCCTTGTGGTGTCGAGTACAGCAGCCTGCACCATTGCGCTTACATGGGGCGGCGTGGTATATCCATGGGATTCCGCCCGGATCATCGTTCCTCTTGTTTTAGGCTGCCTGGGACTAGTCGCATTCGTAATCTTCGAGGCAAAGGGAGCAAAGTATCCTTTAATTCCTTGGTCTGTGATATCCAATAGGACTAGTGTAAGTGGGTAGGTTGTCCCTTCATGTTGACTCTGAGTCTTTGACTTCGAATCTGATTGTTGATATCCGCAGATTCCTGCAAACCTTCCTCGTCGGAGTCGTCGCACTTGGCGTCGTGTGTGAGCCTTCTTCCTTCCGCGACGAAATTAATCTAATGACATCATCAGACTTCACGCCCGTCTACTTCCAAGCGTGTCACCTTGCATCACCAATGCGTTCAGGAGTCCTCATCCTCGCTCTGGCGGCACTTGCTCCTGCTGCCATGATTGCTAGTGCCATGGTTCGGAAGACGTCCCGTTATCGACCTCAAATGTGGGCGGGCTGGGTCCTTGTACTGATCGGACTAGGCTTGATGACGACGTTAAACGCGACGACAAATCTCGCGTCGGCCATTGGGTATTTGATTATTCTAGGCATTGGGTTGGGGTAAGTTACAGTCTCCGGCTACAGATATACTTTGATGAAGGCACCCAAAGCTTCAATTACGCAACGACGGTTTTCCCAGTACAAGCGCCCTTGCCCGTCCTGCTGAACGCGCCGGCGTTATCTCTGCACATGTTCTGTCGAACCTTTTCTGGAGTACGTGCGCGCGCCCTTCGCTTTCACGATGTGCTGACAGTTTGGTACACAGGTGTGGGGCGTAACCATTGGAAGTGCCGTGCTCCAAAACGAACTGCAGCGACGGCTATCTCGGACACTACCTGAATTCTTCGCGTCCCATCCAGAGGGCGTCACCATCGCATATGCGCTTATACCCAGTATCAGAGGCATGGACGAGTCCCTCCGAAGTAGCGTTCAAACCGCCTTCGCCGAATCGCTGAAGGTTTTATGGGAAGTCCTGATTGGCATTGCAGCGCTCGGATGGCTCGTAAGCCTGCTTATGAAAGGCCTTCCTTTGCACAGTTACACAGATGAGAGGTGGGCGGTTAAGGCGACATCAGGCGGCAAGAATGACGAGAAGGAGGCGGCGTCGGGGGACAGTTGATCGTTTACAATTCGGACAATCATTATGAGTACTAGCCTTCACTGGAGGACAAAGTCGTTGAGGCTGCCCCTACAGTAAGGCTTGTCGGCAATGAAAGCAAGCAGCATTAGAGGAAAGTCGTTCGAACAAGGAGCGGTCGAATTTGAAGAGTCGGTTACCACGTTCGCTGTCCATGGACAGACCTGGCAAATCATATATTTAAGGAATTGGACTCGACCGAATTTGAACCCACCATAGTTCGCAAGAGTGGGTCGCCGTTGTTGTTGTTGTTGTTGTTGTTAAACAGCCGATTGGCCCACAGGACCGGCTGGCCGCAAGAGGTGCGCACGCGATGACGACATAAGCCATCACCCGTACGTCTCTTGCGCTCTCTACCCTCCCAAGAAGCCGAGCTCACCGTCGAACCACGGCGGTAGAACTTCAAGGTCAGGCAGGAGCACCAAAGGAGAGGAGAATACGAGAAGTATCAACAGAGATAGTGCTCGGCTTGTTCGGCGTGAGCATCATGCGGCAATCACCGGCAAACTGTACAGTGCGACTGAAGTTGGACTGAAGCCACCAAAACTTTACCAACGTTGAGCCAGGCGGCCAAAAAAAAAAAAAAAAAAAAAAATATATATATATATATGAGGCCATCTTCGTCGCTTGAACCGACGTACACAGGATGCCAGTTCAACGATAAGGTAGAAAAAGACAGAAGCGGTTTGCATGTCTCGCAATAGCACACGCCTCGTGCTCGAGTCGCGGCTTTCAACCGAACGTAGCTTACGCCTATCGTGCTCGGGTCGTAGCCTTCAACGTCCTCGATCCAAGATTTTAAGATGCAAATAAAACAATGCCTTTGCCTATTGAGCTCGGGTCACAGCAGAACGTAGCACACGCCTATCGAGCTCGGGTCGTGGCATTCAACGTCTAAAGAAATCTGGGCGGCAGTGATGGTGGGTGATGGCGAGGTGGGTGGAAGAAGAGAGAGTCGATCGCGCTCGTGAAAGGAGGAAGAAGAAATGCCGCTGCAGGTGCCGGCGGTTGCATATTGCCGCGGCCCGTTCGGGAAGCACCTATGGCTACTACACTCACTTCAAGTTTACCATCGCCTTGTAGGCGTGCATTTTGGCTGCACAGGTCAGAGAGACTTACTCTCTTGTGGAAATCTCCGAGAGTCCCAGTCCAGACATCGTCTACGTCCAAAATACATTAGTTACTTGGAAACTACGTGGAATAAGACAAGCACTGGCCAGAAAATGCGGGAGAAAGTAGTAACAGACGCTTGGACAAAGGGTGAGGCAAGAAAGAGACGCGTTACATACGCCGCCATGTCTCCATTGGGTCCCGTCCGTCTCCAGTGCCATCGTCATCGCCGACTACATTTACGTCTACGGGTTTGGCCTTATTCGTGTCCTGAATGCGGAAGAGGCCATTGCAAATAGACAAGATACATGATAGCTTGCGGTACGCTAATTCCCTCGAACTTAGAACCCGTTAGGTACGAAGCTAAGACTTTATTGAACGGGTATGCATTTGGTATCCCATATTGCTGGAGACGTCCTCGGATTCGGATGAATGTCGGGGAGTAGTGTATACTGTTTGGATTTTAGCGAACTCTTCGCCGCAAAAGACAGCGAGGATGTATCGGTGCTTACTAGAAATTGGCTTCCGCAGGGTGGGTCGGGGCGGGATACAAAGCAGGTTTCACCGATGCCGTATACGCCGTTCTCTGGCGCGATTAGTCTACTACCGTGAAACGCCAGCCAGAATCTGTCAGGTAGATAGATGGCCGACCTCTCCATTTCGCGATGGACAGCGGTACCGCGTTTAGCGGACGTCCTAGAGTGTATTACCGGAGGATAAAATCCGAAAGTACTAATGGAGGGCTTCAAACACGTCGGTATAAGGATCCACAATGCGGTCATGAAACCCTCGTGTTTGGAAGAACGTGTTTGATGGAGGAAGGAAGGAACGCATGGAGAGTTTACGTCGAAAGTAGACGGGCGGCAGAAGACACAGCAAAACGACCCGAGTGGGGAAAGCGAGCATCACTCCAATCAAACAGAGCAAGAGGATCATCAATGGTTAACCGGAAGACAGTCGGATTGAGCGCAGACCAAGCAAGGCGAAAGCGACGATCTTTGGGAGAAACCCTGTCGTTAATTGAAAGACCTCGTTGTGGTCGTGTACAATGAGAGGGGATCAGGGTAGCGGTCTCCAGACCACGGCAAGCGCCTCTCCAGGGACATCACGATCGATGGCCGGATAAGACGGGAACAAAGCGAGTATAAAGGGTTGTCTCAGTACCATTGTCCATGAACGCCACGACCCACGAACACAACAATTAGGACTCTCCGCGGCTGATTTGGGGTAGCGTCGATATAAAGCACGGAAGGGACGATCACCAGCCTATCACCTCCGACCATTCTCTGACATCTGTCATCCATCTCTTACTTAACCCTATCCACTCCCTCTCGACTCGCCTGCTATGATGCGCGCAGCCAGTGACATCTACGAGCACCCGCAGCTCACATCCTCCGAGGTCTGGTCGAAAGGCGACTCCCGGGCTGCTGCCGAGGCACTATCACCCGCCGGCGTCATCTCCGCCTTAGCGCTATCCCTTGCCGCGGCAGCATCCACATATGCCGTTCTACGCTACAGCAGTCTAGGAGGCCTCCTACGGGACAGGTGCGTTTTCCTGTTTTCTTCATGTCTAATAATAAGACTAACAACATGTCTGCAGCGTGCTGGTCCAGAAGTTAGGTCTGTAAACTATCACGCGCGCCCATCCTCCACCCCGTTACAGCTTAGCGTGCTATAAGCTGCTGTTTGTTGTATCTCTTCCCCATCCCGCACATCCATTGGATTCACCTTTTGTACTCTACCATCACCACGCACTCCTTCGTCATGACATGTACTTGTATTCGTCTCAACACTGCTATCACACTCGGTTCTGTGTATCCTTCGTTCCAACTTCGTCGGTTCAAGCTGAAGATTATCGGTCTTCTCATTGATGCATCCGTCCTGCTTGACGCGCCTGCTTTTGATTCGTACAGTGATTTCCCATGCTGCCTTTCGGATGAGATCCGACAAACTCGGGCGTAAATGAGCGCTTTTGGCCGCCACTGCATCGGTCCTAGTTGGCTCTGCCCCACACTTTCGAGCACGTCATACACGTCGAGTGAGGCGCGTGTATACACCCGAGCTACTCGAGAAGGCTATTCTGATACCTCATACTCTAAGCCCTTCGGACCGAACCCGATGTCTTCACGTTGGTGCAGTCCATTTTAGAAAACGATGCTCCGAATTCGTACAGAAACGTCACGAGCAATGAGGTGTGCATACCAGAACGCCGGCTAGTTCAAGGAAGACCTATCGCTTAGCACAATCAGAAAAGGATAGCCGTCCAAGCAATCTCCGCCAACTACTTCAACGTCCTTCGTTGAATTAGCGTCGTCCCGGTCAATATCTTGAAACTTAAAAGGGTAAATCAGCTTCATTCTAATCGGTACAGGCTGTATAACGGAGGCGAAATCGATCGTCTAAGCGAGCGCGGAACAATGACGGTCTCTAGGCATGCAACCTGACGCCCATCCCGAGTATCGTGGACCATAGCATCATTGCCTGATTCGGTGGGCGGCGCCAAAGCCTTTCTGTCGCATCTGGATTCCAGCAGGTCGAATATGAGGCCAATGCAGTGAGCATCGTAGAAGCAGTCGCTAATATCAAAGACGCGCAGGCGTGGAAGCCGTGATGACGAGGACAACCCTTTCAAACCGCTGAAGAACTCCGCTGTTACATTGGAATCATGGAGTTGGAAGTGTTCCGTATTGGGGAGAAAAGAAAGGAACGCAAGGAGGCCCTGATCATGAGTATTGTCGGCATGCGCGTTCATAGCGCAACAAAGATCTAGCTTCGTTACCTTCTCGGCAGTCTCGACTAGCCTCAGGATCTCTGGGAACTGAATACGTCGTTGGTCGATATCAACTGGATAGTTGAGTGCGAGTGAGCGAAGATTGGGAACACTCAAATGCTCCAGGAACTCCTTCGAACGGCCGGGTTCAACTGTGGCAATCTCGGTCATGGTAAGGACTTTAAGCTTGGGGAGGGAAATGGAGTGATTGATGGGAGTATGGTATCTCGATGTGACATTGATTTCAATTTCTTCAAGCTCGCTGCACTTGCGAAGCCAATGAATGCCACGTACATCGAACACAGGGAGCTCATCGACTTCGATGAGCTGTGGGCATGGGATTTGGACATCATCGAAGATACTCCAACTGGGATTACGGGTGTACACAGTTCCGAGTACGGGGGCGCTGATAGAAGTGAATATGTCCACCTCCGTGGTAGGTAGGTCCGGGTCCGGAGGACATGATACCTCGAGAACACTGAGTCGAGGAAAGATGTTGCCCGAAAATGATTGCAGTGCATGCATGGGTAGCTTGGTGGCGAGGCGCTCCCAGCGAAGTGTGGTGATTTCCAGGACCGGGATAACAGCGTGGTCCGTCATGTCACCGTACAGGACGACTGACAAGGAACGCGCCCGCGAACGCCCAAGATATAGGCCTGTCTTGAAGACACATTGACGGGCAGTTATATGCGTGTCATGCCTATCGACATTGAGCTCCAAATACGCCCAGAGCAGCGGGCAGCCGATCGCGAGCTGTCTCCACAGACGACATACGCGTGTTAAGGTCCAAGGTGGCTGACGTGGGTCGAGGGAATCCGTCTTTTCAGAATCGAGATTGTGACTCGAGAACCAGCATGGGATGCAGAAAGTAAATATATCGAGTAGGAGTTCGCTCGGCATGGCTCGAATAGGATGAACAAGAGCTTTCGCATCATTGAGATGAGACTCCGCTTGTCCACGGGCCAGAAGGAGTTTGTCTAGTAATTCTCTGACCTGGGCGATCTGTTGGTCCAGTCCGCTCAGAGTTTCCGGTCCGCTATCAACGATATGGCGAAACTCTAGGAGCTCACTATCACGCGGTGGAAGGTTTTTACGGAGCAGCTCGTGGACACGAGGCGTTCGCGGGGGGATATCAAGAGGAAGTGGGAGGGAACAGGTGGGGCAGCGCGACAGCGCAGGTGAAGGCGGCATCTTTGGCCGTGTCTAGAAACTGTATCAGTAAGACGACCTGGAAGACCCATGTTTGCCACAGAAATAGCGCACCTGATTATCAAATCTTTCAAGGATAGTGAGTCTAATGGCAAGAAGAGTAAGTTCTGCGTAGATGTCTTCGTTGAGTACATGGGTTGAAACTTGAAAGTAGGAGAAAATGCGTACTTGACCAAAGCGCAGGACGACTCACGTAACAGGAAATAAGACGACTTTTCGGGAGACTTTTGTTTTAGTCTAAGCGGGAGTAAGGTGATTCGGGCGTTGTTCTCGTCAAAGAGTCTTGAAAGAGCAAAGATGTGATGTTTGTTCAAGCTTGTGTATGGCAGAACATGCCGATCCAGGTCGCCCTGTTCAGCCCTGGCCCACGAGGTCCAAGCTCTCCCAAATCTCAGTCGGTCCCAAAGCTGCAGGTAGCCGAGAACATCATCTCTCGAACTTGAGTTTAAAGTATAACATGTAAAGTACAAGGAAAGTGTTCGTGATATTCATCCATAAGTTGTACATGTCTTGAAAACTGTATCAGTTTTACAGATGTAATGTAATAGGTCCATTCGACGTATTGACGCTAACAGTGCCCTTATTCTTCGCCTGGTCATCCCAGTACACATTACCCGCACTAACACCCCTTGAAGCCATCTTCGTAACAATAGTCCTGCGCCGCCCCCGCCCAGTAGGATCCTCGACGTCCTCGTCAGATGTCACTTGCGGCATCAGGCGTGACGTCTTCAGGGTATACGAGCCCTCATATGCCGGCGGTAAGAACACCTCCGCACGACTGTTGGACGTCCTTGCATCCAGTGAGAGTGCTGCGTTATTCGGAAGGCTGACGATCATGGCGAAGAGAGGTCCGTTCGACGTGCGAGTCACAACCCTGGAGGAAGAACTGCTAAGAGCACTGATGTCTGCATTAATATAGCTGCACAACAATGTCCTCGTAAGCAAGTGAAAGAGAGATACGGACGAAGCCTCACTTGTTACTGGTGACGACCTCCAACACGGCATGCTCAGCGGATGCACCAAATTCAACCGTAACCTTGATAGGAGCGTTGCTGGTCTTCAAGGCCAAGTCGCCAGAGGTTATGTAGTGGCCAGTAATAGGTCCATTGGACGTACGAATCTCCGCCTTGTCAGCAGTAAGCGTCTACAGAATGATTAGTCTCAAGGTAGTCTATGTAGAAACAGAGCGCTGACAGTAATGGTAACTTGACCATTAGATGAGACTACGGCGCCCGAACGGAACACGACAGACTATTAGGTCGTGTGAGGACAGGTTCTTCAGCGCGCGGCATGTACCTACATCAAGCCTAATAACACTATTCGACGTGACCATGCGTCCTGTTCGGAAGGACACAGACTGCACGAACCGTCAGCTGGGAGAATGAAATTCGGAAAGAACAAACCTCTCCATGAATCGGACCATTACTCCCCTTCAAGGCGAAAGACTCAAAGTACACAGGCCCATCAAGGTTATTGAGAACGTGCGGGCACAGGTATTTTACCGTGTAGGCGGACGTGTGCCCGTGTGCCCGTGCCCGTGTAGCCCGTGTACGGGGCCGTGTTGACCGTGTGCAAGGGACATTGAGTGGCTGTGTGAGCGTGTAGACATCACCCATAACACCGTGACCATCCAGCAGTAACACCGTTACATCGAAGAGTAACAGTGTGACGGGGAGTAGCTCTCGGGCGGTCTGTGTGTCTTCGTAGGTGTAGTTGGAAGTGGCGCATGGTCTTATCGGAACCAGCCGAACGAAAAGAAGCACTGCCGGCGGATACGTAAGTGAGGCTTTAAGGTGTTCGACGCGTCTTGCATTCAAACCATCATCACCTAGCAATGTAGCATGTTTTGTCTCTACGCTGCCCTCTATGTCTTCATCGGCGGCTAGTTCAATTAACCAATTTCTCTGCAACCTGTATTGCCCGACCCATTTGAAATATTTGCAGCACTGGTTTTCGCCTCACATAAATTCGACTTGGTCTGATTTTTTTAGTCGCTACAGCTCCTCGACGCGTCTCTACACCTCTCTATCACTCAGATGCTTCGCAGACCTCTGCTCTGATAGCTCTCGCAGATGAAAAGACTTATTGTACGTAGTAACCTATTTTATGGTTGGGCTCCTTCTAAAGTCACTTGACAGCGCGGTGTGGGCAGATTTCTCCTGGACACCTTTGGGGAAGAGTCAGATAGCGAGGCTCGCACCGCACCTACCATCAAGACTGAACCCGAGCCGACTGTCCAGCCTCCAACAGTGTGACGTTTATTGCCCATCTACGACGCGTCCGGTAATTGTAATTTCACCCATTTCTATCTGCCACATACTTTATAGGTCAAGTTATCGGTTACTCGACTGCTCCTCTATCTGACACTGCACGCGCGAACCCTGCACCTCAGACGGTGGTGGCGAAATCTCGTAACAAACCTCCTGATTCCTTGTCGTCTGAAGACTTGCAGAGCTCTATTCCAAGCTCTCGCTCTTCAATATCGCCGCTGTATAAACGGTTGAAGAATGATAGCTTCGTGCCAATTTCCAAGGCGGCGCATTCAGCTGCCAAGTCCATCAAGTGTGCTCTGTCCGACGACGAGTCCGAGTCGCAACACTCTCAGAGCAAGAAGCTCCGCCCTTCGATCTTAAGATCCAAACTTGGATCGAAACGCCGTCATTCCGGTGACGACTCAAAGGACACACTCTCTGGAGATGGCCCTTCGTTACCCAAGAAGACCCGCCCTAATCCTTCCTCCACTCCCTTGACCACTGATCGCGCTCATCTTCGCCTAGTCTCTCGCCCATCCCCCTCTCCACCTCCCGCAGCACGCAAAGACTCCATTAATACCCACAGATACTCTCATGTTGCCTGTCAACGCGGCCTCCATGGACACGCTCGCCAGCCTCGAGTTAACGGATACGTCTTTCAGTGCAGCTACTGTCGGATCTCATCGTTGATTGAGGTAATGTATGGGTCATCAAAATATGTTGCCCAGAAGTTTGAACAACTGTAGGTGTTTTACTTGTTGTTAATAGCTCGAGCTTACTGATTACTGTCGATGCAGCGAGCATGAAACCGCGTTAATCCAACGACTGCTGTAAGTAACTTTCTCTGGCATCCTTACTTAATGCTTATTCAACGTAGGTAGTCCTGGCAAAGGTGCCCTCGTGAAGCTTGGAGATTTTTGGTATCCTGGTCTAATGCAGGTACGCGGGAAGAAGTGGACTGCTAAACTCTTGAGACACGTCATTTCCAGGCGAACTCTGCTCATCATCCTGGCGATATTATCAAAATTGACGAGGAATACGTACGCGACGAGTGTTGGAAAGATCAGAGGAGCTGTCGTCAGATGAGGGTAAATCAAGGACGTCTTTAATAGCTGATTTCTGATGCTGTTGCTTAGCTGGGACGCTTCCTAGTCACGCATCGGGTTAGAGAAGCGCTCGAGGATCGGGACACTAATGCCTCCAATGTTACCGGCTTTACGACGGACAAGGCTCCTCGACCTCACAGGAAGCAACTTATTGCCCTCATCACGTCTTCGGAAGGACGTGAATGCCACACTCATTCCTGCATTGCGCTGGCTTCTATTGCAGAAGCAGAGGCCTATCACGGCATCTGTTCCTTATAACGGCCGCATTGCCCTCGACGACTGGTCTCACGATCGCTTTCATCCTATTGATGTTCGTCTTGAGGCGATCGCGATGCTTGAAGATTGCATGTTTTCCCGCTCAGATGCCGGTATAGCGGGAAACTGCCAGTGGGGCCTAGATGGGGGACATCACCAAGACGGATGGTCTGCATATCAGGATGAGCTCCACAGGCCTTCATGGACGGACAAGTTTCGCGCAGGATCATACTCAGAGCTGGTGGTACGTGTTCTTTATTGTGATCTTCGGTATAGATACTGATGGCTACATCCAGCCTGGCAAGAACTTTGTACATCTCACGACGCGTGGCGAAACCCCACCCCAGCGGCCACCGATACGGGCGAAATCGCGTCCGAAACCACGCCCAACGAGGAAGAGGATTAAACGGTCCCCAGAGAATTGATGATGTTATTGTTCTAATAACTTGTACATGTACCAATACATTATGTAGCCATGTCTACCTTATTTACAAGTTGTAGGAACCGTCCGTATGTGCAGACACCAGCGAGTAAGTCCCAGAGCGTGCGATCAGACGTATTACCGGTTTGGTCTCCCTCATCGTGAGGGTCTCTCCGCATAAAGAATTTACTCCATAGTTTTATCAGTTATATACAGTATATTATGTTATTCTGAACCATACCGGTGCGCAAAATGACCTATCCCTGTTCATCACATCCTTCATAGTCGTCGGCGGGTACCGTATCACGGCCATGTCACTCCCTCGTCACGCCCAAGTAACGCTACTGTGCCGACCGTGTACCGTCCCTGGACGTGGCCGTGTTGGCCGTGGAGCTTGGACGTGTGGCAGTGTGGCAGTGTGGCCGTGCCCGTGTCTACCGTGTGGATGACCGTGGACGTATAAAGGGTGGCCGTGTGACCGTGTTTACTACCGTGTTGAACGTGTACACGGGCACTCACAGCCATCAATCACATATCCCGTTGAGTATTTCTTGACTTGTAGCACTCACTTACAACCTCTGGAAGGGCATATACATGTAATTCATGGTTATTTCTATGCTACACAAGGCAAGATAACTATGAGAACCATCAAAATGGGTGAGTTTTGGTATTGGCCGTGTGGACCCTGCCCGTGTAGGACGTGTGACAGTGCACGGCTACCGTGTTGACCGTTGACCGTGCACGGCAAATTCTACCTGCCGGAACGTGCGCATGATTGGGCATATCGGTTTCGAAAGCCTTGATGTCCAAAGGCCACTTCGCCTCCGCAATCTCGGGGATAATCACGGTGATTGTGAAATACGGCCGATCCTCCCATCGTACGTTATGCCATGTCTGCGGGGTCTAAAACAGACAATTTTGTTAAGAAGACTTTCCTCAATGAAAGGGAAAAACCTCACGAAGAAGCCAACCCCGATTTCATGTTCAGCGCGTCTCATTAGACACACTTTCGTGTGGTCCAAGACTGCGGGGTAGTGATACTGGACCGCGATGTCGACACGTACGGCATCCGTCACCACGGGTGAAGACACGATCTTGACGATACCGGAAGACAAGGACCCCCGTGCGAGGAGAAACATGAGATCGGATGATAATGGCAGGTCGAAAGACCGCTGCGAATAGTACGGATACGAGTGATTGAGGCCGACGGTCTGATACGTCACTGTTGGAAGATTGTCGCTGTTGTCGCTGCTGTCTGATAAGGCGGCACCGCGGTCGTTCCAATCCGGACCTTGCAAGCATTCAAGGAGGTTATATTCCCCAGGGATAGGAAAATCGAAATCGGTGGTAGTGACATTTTGTTGTGCAAACTGCAGTCTACGTAAGTGGGACAGTCGGAAGGACACATGCAGAGGACGTACATTTCCGCGAAAGGTCCAAAACATCGGCCTAATCGTTAGAAGGGTAACAAATCCCCAGATGAGAAATGCAATCGCGAGTGCAGAGAAGAAACGTGAGTTGATGAAGCTATGAGAGGAGCGCGATGGCGAGGACAGCGAGCGACGCGTGGGAGAAGGAAGAATTGGTTGTATCGGACGCAGAACGGCACCGTATGCCGGTGGTGGCGGGTGACTCTGAAGACGGCTCTCGCTCGTGCCAGGTAACTCGGACATATTCCTACTCTTCGGCGGAGAGGGAGGAGTGTCATCTGGGATGATCATGGTGAACGAGATGGCGAAAGCAGCAGTCAAGATGCTTACCAGACCAGGAACCGGTTTATATGCGCCATCACTTTTCATTCCGTTCCTGACTATATCGGCCTGCGCGGTCCTCTATCAGGCCAGGTGCTGCTGCGCAATAGAATTCAACAAAGTACGAGACTGCGGTGGAGTCAGCGCTGCTGTTCGCAGCAAAGCCATCTTGCGCCATACAGATAATGATCAAGACAATGCAGACATCCGTTTCGTGGCGGTACTGAATCCGCGAATGGAAGTAGGAGGTCGCCAAACAGCTGGAGCGCAGGAACTAAAGACTGGTCGAAAGATGAGGCAAGACAGTCACATCAATAACATTCAGGTTTCCTGGAAAAGAAGTTCAACAAGGAGCTTCCGACGTGGCATTGCTCAGAGGACGCTGCAGGAGGTGGTGGTTAACTCTCGTCTTGTGGATAAGGTGGTCGTCATTGACAGGAACTCGATCAGGCACAGGGCGGCATATCACATGGTCGTGGTCGGTCATCCAAAATCGGAAATCCAAAATCAACCCTGTTTCTGACCTTCACCAACTCGTTTAGAGTTTCGATGCACAAGCGCCCAAGTTTTCGGCCTTCACATGCCCGACGACCATCGTGTATCTCATAATTCTTGTCGTAAGAGTTACAGGCGCGCTTAGCGGACGCCTGAGAAATGCTACATGTCCTAATCTGACCCACATCAGTACTCATACTCAGGATTTTCTGATATACTGACATTGGACGCAAGCGCATAGCGGGGAATACTGTCTTACAACCTCACAAAGTCCAAACTGTTGCCACTGGGGGATGGAAAGCCCGTCAAAGGGTATGATATGTTTGTTTGTTCCGGCATGCGAGCTTTTTACTCTGTGTACAACATTACAAAGTTGCAGTAGTGTTAACCCCAACTCATACTCATACTCATTACGCTAGTGTTTTCGCGTGGGACCATCATTGACACTTCTCAGGGAAACGTCCGCCCTTACCAGCGAGTCCGACGGCATCCAAACGGCGCTCGGCCTTTCTTCATCTACTTAGTTCCACGGATTATGGCCAGAGCTGCGTCTACTTCTTTCTTCATTACCTTCCAGCGCTGTTTGACTGTATCTTCGCACAGGACCCGAAGTCAAGATGCTCTCTCCCATAGCGATGCTCTATGTTGCAATGCTTGTTGCATTCGCGTGCGTCGATCTCTCCAGCCACCCGTCTTTATTAACCAACCTTTGGACACGGACGGCTCAGATTTACTTCGCGTTCGTCTACTGTCACTGCTCCTCCTCACACACGGCTAATACTGCCCAAAGTTACTGTCTTCCAAACCGTTATCTACTTCCAAAACTCCCAAAAGGATCGCGTATGGACGAAGATCTTTGTCGGACTCCTCTGTGCTGGGGATATAGCACACCAGATCTGCTTGATACAAGCAGGTGAGCGTGTGACCTGGTTCAAGGCGTCGGGAATGCTCATTCGTAAGTGTACTTCTGGAGCATTAAAAACGGTAATGTGCGTTGACCGTGCAACCTTCCCTGGCTTGCTCGAGGACCCATCCTGATGCGCCGCACAGGATCCGGTGACGCTAAACGAGATTCCTGCGGGGTTGTTTGTGCGTTCCCGGTGGCTTGTGAGGGCGATCAAACTGACGTTGGCTTCCATGATGTAGGGTCAAGCCGTCATCGTGGTATATTCCACCGCCGTTCGAGGTTGGGGCCTTAGAATGATTTAAACTACGTAGGGAATTATTTCAATCCTCGTTCAAGGGTACGTGTCTTCGCGTCTCCAGTCGCATGTGTTGACTCGTCTGTATAGATTCTATGCATATCGTATCAGTCGACGTTCGTCATCCCTCTCGAACATTACACTAACTCTTGATTAATATGACAATGCAGTTAGTCGATCGCGGCTCTGGCCCACGCCTATAGTAAGCAACCAATCCTGTCTGTCTATTATGTCGTGCTCAATGTTCGCCTCGAATCATAGATCCTCATGTCTGTCACACAAGCAGGTAAGACACATCGACTCCCTCATTTGCCTTAGCAGATAAGGTTTGGGCCTCTATTTCACAGGACTTCTCGCGCGTCAGTGTTCCCATCAATACAATCCATCTGTCGTCCTCATGCTAGTCTATAGTTTATATGACTCTTGTCGCTCGGGAGCACACAATGATTGGACTGGGCAAAATCACGGTATATATTCGAGACTTTTACGCCTCCGTTAATATAACATCTTATGCAGAATTATGCCCATGCACTTAACTCGACGACGGCTGCTACGGACATGGCCATCGCGATAACCATGACCTGGCTCTTGTTGAGGAGTAAAACCGGATTCCGCGGGTAAGTTTCAACCCAATGCTTGCATGATGGCCGGAGGAACTAAGCTCTGTTAGCTCGAACACCGCCATAGACCGTTTACTCATCTATTGTATCATGTCTGGCGCGGCGACGAGTCTAACTGCCATTCTCGTCATCATTATGGTAAGCCTATCGTGCCTTCGAAATCGTCGCTCACGATCGATACCCAGCTCGCAACCGTCCCAGCAACCAACGTGTACTTCCTCTTCGCTTTCTTCATACCAAAAGGTTTGAGGTTCCTCTTCGCCGCCGATAGCACCCAGACTGATTAGCATGAATACTCAAGCATACTGCAACTCGTGCTTGCTCATGCTCAATCGGCGGAGGAGCATCCAGGACTCCAGCTCCGTAGAGTGGAATGAATACAGCTCCTCCGATCATCGCCCTAACCGCATTGGACGCAGTGTGGGACACCCTTCAAGGGCAAGCCATGGCGAGCCGCAAGTGACTATTACGATGAATACGTTTACGGATGATCCAGTGGGTGATATGAAGTCTGGGTCGAATAGCAGCATCAGAAGAGACGCGAAATTGGGTGGCGCCTTGGCACTCTGATTTGGTGTGGCGACGTTGGTCAGCGTGTATATTTATTGGTGGCTTGGGTGTACTTCGATGTAGGATGGCGACGAGTCGTTTGAACACGGCGATAGTGTATTGAGATGTTTTTCCTATCATGTCACTTGTTATAAAACGCCAAAGACTTCTCGAGTTCGATCTTCTCCATCTCCATCAACGCCTTGCTATCCTGACCGACGATAAGATGGAAAGGTGTTTCCGCATCCGCCCTGGTGATAACAGCCAGAGACTCCGCCGCGCCCTGCGCCGCCGTCGGTCTTTCTAGCCCCATACAGAAATGTCCACACATCGAATTCAGCAACGCTACAAGGGTTAATAGAAAATAACAACAACCTACATACATTCATACAGTAAACTAGAAACGCTAGCTATGCCTTCTCACAATATCCTGTACCAAACTAGCGTACTGATCCTCCGTCATGTGCGTATTCAGAGGTATCCTTTGCTGGCTCTCATCGGCCCTCCCCAGATGCCTATCCATTAGCGAACGCAATCCCGCCATATTAAATGGCTTCCTCAAAACGTCGTTCATCCCGGCCGCAGAGTACGTCGCAACTGCCTCCTGCTGAGCAAGCGAGGTCATAGCAATAATAGGTGTCCTGTGATTGGATCGTCGTATAATCCGCGTCGCCGCCACGCCGTCCATGCTGGGCATAACAACGTCCTGCACCATACACGTAAACGATGAGGAACATGAAGAGGCAACGCTTTACTCACCATCAGAACAATATCATACCGCTCCTCGGCCATCTTCTGCACTGCCTCGGCCCCGTCTACCGCGACATCAAATGCGTATCCCAGCGTCTGCAGCAACCTCCCGACCACTCCTCGAGTAACGTCGTCATCGTCTACCACAAGTACATGCGGCGGGAAGTTCCCAGGGGCACAATCGTATTCTGCTGAAGCGGAGCAGACGGCATGACCATCTCATCGTCTTCCTCCTCTTCGCCGGCTTCTTGTTCACTAGCATCATCGTGTGTCATAGAAAGTTCGGGACCACGACGAGCATCACGTAGCTCCGCCCTCCGCCTTTCCAGCACCGCAATGCGCCGTCGCAGGTCCGTATGCTCATCACTCCCAGCCCACGCAGTTGGAGACGATGATGAGTAACTGGACTCCGATGTCGGGTTGAGCCTACTAGTCAAAGGTTCCGTCTGATGTGCTGTCGACGAAGCACCCGGATAGTCGCGCACAGTCCAAGACAGACTGGACCCAGACGCGGCTGCATCGCTGCTACCAGAATGAATAGAAGACGTCGTGTCGGTAGTAGACAGCGCCTGTGTCTGCCCAGCCTGTATGATATAATGGATCAGAGTCTGTGTCAGCCTGTCTTGCTGCGCCATCCTCTGCTGAAGCCCAACCAGCTCTTCTAGCACATCGTGGTAGTTCTTCTCCAGACCTTGTATGTGCGCAGACATAGCCCTCTGTGTTTCGGCGATATCTTGTACCTGGGATTCCAGATCGACCGTGCCGGTGAGTGAGGCTGAATTCTGGGTCCCTGAGACAACAGACGCGTACGAGCGCCGCGGTACAGTGACTTTACGCTTGATTTTGTGTAGAGCGCCAAGCCCGTCCGATCGAAAGTCGGGATGGCGGAACGTCGAACTCTACACGTCAAAATGCTGATTAGAAAGTCAGGCAATTGGAAAGAGGACCAACGCACGTTGTCGGTATCCTCCGCGCCTTCTTTAGCCGAGACCTTGTGAAAGTCGTATTTATTGAGCTGCCGCACGAAGGATGAAAAGTTCTGGTGCTTGTATGTCCGAGGTAGAACGGTCCTAGAAAACTCGGTCACATTCTTGACCACAAATGCATCACCCTGGAGTGTCCAAGACACAACATGCTGGAAGGAATTGTCCTGTAATATGCTAACACGTTACGTTCAGAAACCATAGAAAGAACTTTAACGGAACAGTCTTACCGAGCTAGTTTACGCATAAAGTCAGTAGGAGCCTCGGCCGTGACAGACCGCGATGGTGTGGCTTCACGGTGTGGTGGCTGTCGGTGAGCGGGACGCTCCGAGGGTGACGAAGAGGGAGAACGACGCGTAGACGGTGATCGTATAGCTGTAGTCGTGCTACCTGCCGTACTACCACCACGAGAGGGGGGAGTAGCACCGCGCGTTGATGCCGAAGATGATGAAGAGCGAAGACCGTGATGCCGTCGTCTCGATGATTGAGGTGGATCCATGTTGTACAATGTCCAACGCGATCATGCAAGGGGAGTTTATATTGAAAGATCCTCGTCTCCACTAACATGTTCTCGCTAGCTCTCCTGTGGTCGGGAGGTGGGCTCTGTGGCGGACCATGGTCTTTGGGGTTCTAGACCGCTCCTGGCTAGTCTGTGATTCCGTACTCCATCAGACGGCCTGGCATCTTACGGCACGAGTCTCCGACGACGGCAATGTCTTTATTGGAAGTGGAGTCGCAAATTGAAGAGGCCCGGGCAGGATATTCTAACGAACGATGCTTGCTACTTCCAAGTAAGCCAGAATGTACGAGCTTTGATGCGGAAATGCACGGCCTTGGCGCATTAGGTGAGTATGACAGCGCACTATTTTTTCCGTGCGTTCAGTGAGCAAGTTCATCAATCTAAAAGCGAACGCCTGTCATAAAGGATCTACACCAGGAAACCTCAAGACGCGCCTGTAACTCTCGACGAGGAGGCATGCATGTCTAGGCCGTCGGCCACGTCATCGCATGTTTACCAAGATAGGTACTACAGCATACCTGCAAGACCGCGTAGTTGCTGATACGCCGCGAGTGATGGCGATAGGAAAGAATGAGGAACTCACGTAATGATTGATCGTGTGCTGAATACCGGAGAAGCCTTGTACCGTCGCAGAAAAGAAGTAGTGGAGCAGTGACTGTAGGTCCTGTTCTAGCCGTTGATTGTCGTACTCGTGGATTCGCTTTAGAAAGGGAGTCAAATAATTCCTCGCCATCTCGACTTGCATCATAACACTGGATTGCCTCTGCATCCAGACTCGGTCCACGTCGTGGCAGTCAGGTTCGAAAGGGTACATCGTCAAGAAATCACGGCCACGGCGGCTTCAGCCTTTTCCTCTGAAGCGTCGTGGTGGGTAAGAGGCAGAGGGTTGCCGTCGACCGGCACCGGCATTATCCGAGAGTATTTGTCATGGCCAACCAAGGTGGAATTACCATGTTGCTGTCCAGGATCGCTATGTTCGACTACGCGATCTGCGCTGAGTCCAGAAGTTCGACCTAAAGATCAGATAAACATGACTGACATCCTACATCTTGTGCGTTATCTAAATTGGAGTGCTACGTTGGACGTATCTATAGTCTGTTCCTAGAGCAGCGAACACAAGCCTGCAATTGACAGTTCCGACAGACCTACGTTTGGGATTAGCAAGAATTTCATCGTGATAGTATCTGGACGACTCACCAGGATAAACTCAGGAAGATAATCATTACATTCCTCGCACATGGAGCCGCCATTCCTTCTCTGCCACCTATGATCATCGCAATCGTGGTTATCCCGGAGCTGCGCTACCCTCTGCTCGACGTGACGCATAAAGGCGAACGGACGCACAGCTTGCGCCTGCTGTCCCATTTCATCGGCAACCCTCCTATGAGCGACTTCCACCAAGCGATCCTCGTCCCACTGAGGACACCCACAGTTCTTCCACAGCTCCGCGCATAGATAGCAGAACTGTGTACGGCATCTGCACGTCATGTGGAAGCAGCCCGTATTCAACTCGATGACATCCCTGCAGCCCGGGCACGTCTGCCATTGCCGCTCTGCTGCTAACTCCCTGACTGCAAGCGTGGCGGTATCTTCTGGGCATCGGGCATCAGGGTGGGCGCGCTGTTTACACCGTGTACAGACTAACGTGTGGCATGCCGAGCAATAGATATGACCATGAGTATTTTCAATCGAGCCGAGGAAGACGGAGCATGTCGGGGACGGACAATAAACCCTATGCAAAGCAAGAGTACTGAATTCGCGGGATTTGGATTGGAAGGTAGTGCGAAGCTGGAGCGAAAGAATAGGGAGGAAAGCTCTCTCATCGAATGGTTGATTGCAGCAGCGAGGTGGGTAAAGCGATTCATCCGTGGTGCAGGCCCGAATTAGATCGCGAATGCAGTCGTAGCAATAATAATGCTGGCAAGGAGCTCGAATGCTGACACGAATGTAGATTCGATCGCCGCATATTATACAAGCACTCCTCAGTCCTTGACTCGAGCCGGCACCTACTGGACTAACGACCATTGCCCCCGACTCCGATTCGTGCACGTGGGCGCGGGCTGTAGCGCCAGCCCTAGTTCGCATCCTGCTTTGTTAGCCAGGCGACTAGAACGTTCCCAGAATTCACCCACGAAATGGCAAAGGCAGGATTTTCCACGAGTCGCTGCCACTCCGACTGCTCCGGCGGCTCTTCTCCCTTTCAAGAGCAGTCGCGTATCGATAATCGTCTTCGGCAGCACGAGCAGCGATGATCAGAGCCGCATCGGTATACAAAGCCCTGTCTATGCTTTGCGCCATACGAAAATCGTTCAGCATCAAGCGGGCGTTGTCCTCTTGAACTTTCAAGGCAATCTCTTCGTGAGGAGCACCATAGCGGGATTTCCCTTTTCGAGTAGAAGCAATGCTTTGGATGTCTTGGATTACGAGCTCAGCGACGAGAGCCGCAGAATCCGCATCCATGTAGCCGGCCATGAGAAAGGTGATGATGGGCGAAAGGACGCGAGATAGGAGCCATCGTCTGGAACGAGGCGATTTAAAATGAAAAAGGTGCCTGATCGCGCTTCTGCAAGAAGCTTGAGCGCGACAGACGATAGGCTAGTAACTACTCGAGATGTCCTCTTCTTGTATTAAATAAAACATCAGTTTACTGCTGACAAGGCAAGCGCGATGGATTGTCGCGCCGGGCATGCAGAGAATGAAAAACATATTGAACCCACGTGGTAAGTATCAGAAGGCTCTGTATGCAGATATAAAAAAAAAAAAGAGGTATCCTGCCAGAGAGTTACAGTGTTGCCTGTACATGAATCCTTTGAGTGCGTCAGTCAACTAGTAGTTCTATCAATTGATTAAGAGACTTCCCGTTGTTTTCGGACGACCCTCTTCTGGTTCTGTTTGTCTCCCGGTAGGGACGCGGCAGAACCACAAGGGATAGCGATTGTACTCCGCATCACCAATCCACGTCTCATGATTCTGCGGCGGCTTAATTCCTGCCTCAAGTCTTCCGAAAGAAAACTTTGACACCGCTTGCTCGGAAGGCGAAAGTTGAACCGGCTCCATTGTCGCCCAGGGAGTCTCGCCTTTCAAGGACCGTCGATCGACTTTCGCGCTTTAGAAAGGAAGTCTAATTGTTGGAATCGATGCAATTGTCAAAGGGGAAAAGTCGTCACTATCGCCCATTTCAGCAAGTTCAACACGTGGAGAACGCTTGCCAAAGGTATATCAAGCCCTCTCGTACGTCTCAACTTTCCCATAAACATAAACCACCCCTCGCCACACAGACATCCAGACAATGCTCATCTTCTTCTGCCAAGGCCCTTGCTCGAACCAAGACCGGGCATAGACTACGTCGTTCTCCCGAGAGAACAACGCCGCGCTGCCGATACAGCAGACATCTCCCCAGCGACGGCGGAGAACAAGGCAGACCGAAAAATTGCGGGCGCCAAGCGAGTGGCTAAGGCGCAGGAGAAGACGGCGCAGAATGAAGAGGTACGCGTTTTGTATAAACTCTCTGAGATCCACAGACTGATAGATGAGCAACAGGAACACGAAGCTGCAAAAGGCGATAACAGCACTGAGCCTGCAAAGCGCGAAGACGACGGGGGAGTTGGTCAAGATGAGGGTGCTATGTGTACTGGGGCGTGAATGAGGGTTCCCTCCAAGTTTCCTCTTGAGCTTGAACAATGTATAACTTTTGGCCTCTCGGACTCCTAGCGTGATATTCGAAGGATGTTTCCATTGCGCCCGACCACGAGCATCCGCGATTGCTTTTGAGTGGAAGTGGTGGTAGTCGTGGCAAAAGCTCGGACGAGGCGGACCGGGGGGACCATATGTTTGAAAGACCGTGCCGAGAGTTGCCGACAGTATGCCTCCAACTCTGGCTTCAATATGCATGAGTTTCCGACTTACCAGTCGTGTATTACATGCGTCCAATAATCCTGTCTTCGTCTACAGGTTTCTACCGGATCCACACGCGGTCCCCATTGTGCACGCCATTGTTCGCCCCATCAGGCGCGTATAACCTCTACGTCTGACAAACCGGCCCTGTACCTCCTTTGTTTCCCTGTGGACCACCCGCGAGTATAAAGGCTGCCACTACCTGAAGCTCCTCCCATTCATCAAACGCTCCGCATCCCTTTGACGTCTTTACCCCATTCACCCCATCGCGCCAAAATCACGATGCCCGTCGACTACAGCTACCACTGCTTCGCGCCAGAGGCCGAGGCTGACTCGACGTCCACTGCAACCACTTCAGCGTCATCCGACACCAAACCTCCTTCCTCTGCAACTACCAATGCCCCAGCGCTGCAGAAGCTCCCGGCCCTAGCAACTCTCCAGTCGAGCATGTTCATCGACCTCGACTCGGAGCAGTGGGATGACAACCTCGGGCGCTGGATTGCTGGTTCGAGGCGCGTAGCGTCGGCAAAGGCGAAGTTGCAATCTTCGGTAAGCTCTTCTTTGGAGCTGTGAGTTCTATCTAGCCTTGAAACTGATGCGATTTCAAGGCTACGGCGGTGGTCGAGGATGTGAAGAAGCAAGAGCCAAACACGATGTGAAAGCTCTCAGAATGATCTACGCATATGTTGTATTATATGTACTCTCCGTGTGCAATCAAGCACCACTTCTTGCACCAGGTCAAACTTGAGGCCACTAGCGAAAACCGTACTTGCTGGAAAGAACGTCCATTCAGTCACTTACGAATCCACTGGGATCATGTCGTCTACAGGATCTATAGTTCGCATCGACTAATAAACCTCTTAGCGTATGACTCGTGTCGTCGCATCCTCTCACTATCTCTCCGCGCGCGCTGATCTCTACGATTTCTAATACTTTATATCTCACCGCTATTGATCCCAGCAAATTTCAGCTATCGCGCGTTTTCTTTTGTTTCGGGAGTGTAAATTATGTGTATGTATGTTCAATTTTTGTCACAGTATGATTGATGTAGGCTCTGCTGGTAGATACAGCCCCCTAGACGATCATGTCGTCAAGCGTCAGCTTGTTTCAGCTCTTTCTTCACCCCCGCACCTCATCACTACACGTTCTCCTTAGTCCTCGGAGGCGATACAGACGCCTCACTCTCTTCATCCTCGCGTGTTCTTCTTCCGATGAAGGAGGAGTTAAACAGTGGGAAGTACCGCGGTCGGTATGCATCGTATGCATCGCCACAAGAAATGAAAAAGCAAAGGAAGAAAATATGATATAAGCGTAAGCATACTATAAACACATTTTTAACGTCAAACGCAGCAAAGAAATAAAAGAGGAAAGAGGAAGGGGAATAAAAATGCATCAAGCAACAGCCCAACGAATTGTTCTTTTACGCCTCAACCATCTTGGGCTCTTCCACATCCTCCCCCACATCCTCCACACCCTCCATCATCTCCTTCACAGCCGGCGCCACCTCCGCACTCGGACTCGCGCCCGTGTTGCCCGTCGCGCGCCTCTGTCCCGACGCACCCTGCGGGCCCGACCTGAGCGCATTCGCACACCGGTCCTTCCCGTGCGCGATCCGCAGATTCGCGTACTCGGGCATGTTCTTGACGCCCTCGATGGCCTTGATCGCGCTCGAGATGTTGGTAAAGTTGACAAACGCGCAGTTCCTATACAATGTCAGAAAGGCTAATAGCTGCAGTGGGACAACTCACTCTTCCTTCGAAAAGTTGACGTGCTCAATATCCCCATACTCGCCAAAGTCGCGCTTGAGACGTTCCTCAGTGAACATCTCGAAGTCCTCCACGTCCCCAATGCAAACATTGCGCGTAGCACCGTTGTGAACAGCAAGCGCCAGATGGAACGTCAATGGTCCCGGATTCCTGCCCCATCCAATCTTGAGACGACGGTTGTTGATCGTCATACCCCGGTAGCTCGCCACCTGCTGGAAGAACATAAACGCCGCGGCAGGATCCACAAAGGTGACGAAAGCGGTATGCCTGTCCTGCACGTAGTGAATGCTCTGCAGGACACCTCCACGAATCGAATCGCACAGGTCCTCGGTTGACGTCTCGGGGTGGATGTTGTCGAGGTACACAGTGCGGTTCATACCGGTACCGCGCATTAGGTCGATGGGGCTGGCGAAAGAGTTTCCGTACGGGCTGAAATGCGACTGGAAAGCATTCGGACCAGCAGTGAGGGGGGACGCCATATTCGCAGTAGGCGACGCTGCCCGAGCCAGGAGCGACTGCGCGGCGGCAGCCTGAGCTTGCTCCCGCTGAGACTTGGGGATAAACGCGCACCGATCCTTGCCGCCGTAATTAACGTGCTTCCCAGCCCAGTTGGGGTCGGTAGGCAGCGTATTGACAACCTTGATCGCCACAGCAATGCTCAGAAAGTGGACGAACCCAATATTCTTGTCCCTAACAATCTTGACCTGGTCGATGAGCCCGAAGCGGGTCAACTTATCGCGGAGCTCCTCCTCCGTCATATTCTCGTCCAAATTACCAAAGAAAACGTTCCGGCTCGCGTTGCTCTGCATAATCGCGAGGCGAACCACCGCAGGACAGGGTTCGGCTTCGCCCATCCAATGTGGAGCTTCCGGCCGTGCAGCGCGAGCTTCTTGATGGTCGCGTCTTCACGGAACGCCGCGGCGGTCGGGGCGTCAAGGAAGGAGAGGAACACGCAGGCCTTTTCCGGAGAACACCAATGCTCACGAGCGGCCCAAAGTGGACGAGATTGAGGAGCTCCTCGAGGGATGCGGTATGAGGCAGGTTCCTGATGCAGACGGTGGGCGCCTCAGAGAGCGGGACGGGCGAATAGGCGCGGATAGCGGGGGACTGGGGAATGTTCAGCGAAAGCAGTCGCCGCTGTTGATTAAAGACCTTGGGTGAAACTGTTAGTAGATGGAGGCAGGGTTGGTTTGAGCCAAACGCACCGGGTTGAAACTGCGCATCTGGCGGTTGTAGGGAAAGCCTAGCATGTTCATCGCGGGAGGCCGAGGTTGTATGCGCCGAAGTTGGTGTAGGGGACGCCGCGGACGGGCTCCGCTGCTGCTGCTGGTTGATGCTCTCATTGGGGCCGTAACCGTAGTTGGCGAATGCATCCTGCGACGTCGGGCTCCAGCGGCATTTTTGAGGTCGGGTCGGTTCCTGAGCACGAGTCGAGTCTGGGACTCCTGGTAAGTCCAAAGGGTGCTGTGAAGAGAATGCCACACACTCTGACGGCTGCGCAGAGCCTGCTCCCTTGGTCGTAGTCTCTTTTCCCTCGAGTTCGGCTTGATGAGTATCCGCCCTGCACGTTTGATCACGCCCACAGATCTCATACGAAGACTTGAGCCAGCCTGAACTTGGGATGATGATCTTAGAGGTTTTCGAAAATGCCAGCGACGTACCTTATTACAGTACCTTCCAAGTACGCGACATAAACGCGACGCCGCGAGATGTGATGGTGGTTGGAGAAAAAGAGTCCAGACCGGCGATCAAATTGAAAGTGATCGACGCTGACCATCATGGTTTCCTTCCACCACCGATCTTGCATGTACAATCTGGCTCTCTGTTTTCCTGCTATGACTGACTGCAGACCAACAGCGTTAAAACAATATACTTCGGAATCGATTACGACAATCTATGAATCTCCCTCACGGCCCAATGACGACTAACCTGGATAAATTGCTCACTAAATACGACATACACAAGTTTAGCTGGACCACACTTGCCTCCAATGACCCCGCGTTTCCCGCGCGTACACGTCTTCTCTTTGGCGGGGAAAACATCCACGATGTCATGAACCGCTATATGAAGGGCGATCAGACCTTATTCTTCGCACTTTCTATTCAGCTCATTGCCAATGTACCCCGGAACAAACTCATCGTCGCGTGCCGCGAATCTTGGCTTTGGCTACGCTACCATATCCCCACTGTCGCGTGCACCATTCATGTTGACGGCGACGACCAAGGCCATCTGCAGTACCATTCCCCGACACCATCTAGCGCGTCGGCTTGGGCAGACCGAACATTTTGCGTACATTCAGGCCTTGACCTCGATACCCTGAGGAGAGAGGTGGGACCATGGCCCGTACCGTCTTCGGCTGGCGACCAGACATGGCTGCATTTCTCGTGCACCGACTCGGACTCCGCCCATGTCTCCGAATTCGGACTCCTCTTCCACAGTCATCACACTCCGTTCGACGGAACTGGCGTTAAACTTATCATGATCCGTTATCTGGAGCATCTTTCTCGGTTTCTCTCTTCCAGCCGCGAGGAGGTAGTCACCGCGCTACAATGGGGTACTGAAGTCGAGAACTTGACCCCGTGTGTATCCGATGTTCTTTCTGACGACGAGCCTCTTCCCATTCCGTTACTCTCAGACGATCTCCCGACTTTCCTTCATCCGTATTACGGCTCCCTGAAACAGGTCAACGACACAATGGTTGATTATTTTCAGGCAAGTTGTTCTTTTCAGTCATCCCACAAATCTAACATGCGAGCTTTAGAATGATAAACATGGTTTTCGCGCTCGTCAAGCAGCAACAGGAAGTCTTCCATCGTGTCACCGAGCAGCACTACTACTCTCTCAAGAAGATACCAGTTTCCTCTTAACGGCCCTGAAATCGATTCCGTCGAGTCATGCGTACACCGTCACGCACTTGGGTATACCCTTCGCTGCATTCACGTCTCCTTTACTGAACGTTATTCTACAGCACACGCCGCTCTCTCCATGGTGACCGTCAACGACAACCCGCCTTCGAAAGGCTCCCAGTCCTTCCTCAATAATTTCAGCATCACCAACTATCGACATCGCCTACAACCCGAGTATACCCGCTCGTACACCGGTTATAGTGTGGGAACCTCGATATTTCGAATTCCAGTATCACTCTTCTCTGCTGGGACCGCCAATTCCACCCCGTCCCAAGCACTAAACGCCCGCACCCTAGCAAAAGCAATGTCGTTCGTTCGCGCGACGTACGAGGTGCAAGCTGCTATCCCAGCCCCGCTAAGCACGATGGGCCAGCTAGCAGAGCTGCAAGCCGTCTCTATGAAGAAGGCGGCTACAAAATCTTTGTACGTGTCCTTTCACTTACCGATTTTACCTGATACTCTCACCGCAGAATAACTCCCAACCACTGCTACATGTTCTCAAGCGATGGAATCGGGGAGCGATATCTTCCTCCAGAATACGCAGACGAGAACGGAGCACCAGTTCTGTGCATCAAGAGCTTCTTTACCTCGCTGAATCGCGTAGATCCAGGACCGTAAGCCTTCCTCTTTCTGGCATCCAGATTCCTATCTGATATCAGTGCAGGTTCTTTCGCATTTCGACGTGGAAAGGACAAATGGAGCTCAGCGCGGATTATAACAGCAAAGCTGTCGATGGGGCTACGGTCAAGCGACATCTCGAGAAATGGAAAGAGTTTATGTTTCTAGTGTCATCGAACGCGATCTGCGCCACTGCACGTTGAAAGCAGAATTCGTCTGAAAAGCTACATTTCTCAGTGTTACATGAATGTGAATATACATAATACATCTGTTACATGCGTAAAATTCATTCTCTATGGAGTATATGTGAAATGGAGCCCGTCGCATCATGGTGACGTCAAATTCGCTCAAGACGTAGTCCTGGGCCCTAGTAACGGTTGGCGCCACTGACGCTCCCACTCCTTCAGCGCCTGCACAAACCCCGAGTTGGGCTTTATACACGCCCGCTCGTGTTTAACTAGCGCAAATGCGCCGTCGAAAGACATACCGCCGTTCCGTATGAGATACGCAATAACGATAGCCGCGCTCCGAGAGACACCCTGCAGAAACAAGAAACAAGACCCATCAACAAGCAGCTCAACAATACGGTCAACATCATATACCTGCTGGCAGTGCACCAGAACGCTTCCCCCGCCATTGAGCGCGTCGTCAATGTACGAACACGCCGCCTCCAAATGCGGACGAAGATCCTCCGAGGGCTTGTCGAGAAGGTCGATGCGATAGCATTGAAACCCATCGTCCTCGGAAAGCGGTAGCCAAGGCACGTCTAATACTTGCACCAGGTGGGTGATATGGTTTTCGCGCAGCTGCTCCGTTTCGTATACCGCAGATAGAGAACCAATGAACAGTGCGCCGGATGAGTGCGTGGGATCGTCGGGCAACGGTATCTGGTTCATCGGCGTGCACATGGACTGCTGGACCGCCGGGGGATGTCGTCAAAACGGATCATATTCGACAGTGCTGCAATACTGTTTAAGACGCGACGGGTGAATGAGGGAGATAGCTCACACAAACAAAAAATGGCTGCGGACAGCGAAATGGCGAAAGGATGAAAGTGAAAGAGCGATGGCGGTGGGCGCTCATGCACATGTGGCGATTTAGGAGCAACGTTGGAAACCTGACGTCACATTTATCTGTGCGATCGCTGAAATTGTCTCTTTTCTCCGCACCGAGACTTTGGAAACTTCCGTCGACGGAGGCTTGCTTAAAACCTACAAGGAAAATTAAATGGCAGTAGCGTCTAGTGCGAAATGCATCCTAGGATGCCAGTGGAGACTTGGAGTTGATGAAACATTGACCTCGTAGCACCGCGCGCGTATGGATGGACAATGTTCTGATACAGACGCTTAGATCAGACTCGTAAGTCTCAATGACTTTGGCGCACAAAGGCCCAGGGATGATCAACGAGTTTGTGAAGACCACCGACTTCGTTCGCTATAGTTATACTGTGGCAAACCAGTCGAGGTGGTCGCCACTGTCGGGCTACTGTGTTATATTTCGGTCTAGAAGAACTTGGATTGTTATCAACGTGAAGGAAATGAAGGCAAGTCCAGCTCACCGCATCTGTCAAAGACCGCTCAAGCCTTACGATCGTGCCCATTGTTCCATTGTACAACTGCGCCCATGTGACACTCCCATTGTTCCCTTTCGGCGCGTCTTCACGTGAGCACACGGTTCAAAGCGATATATAAAGAAAGGCCTCTCAACGCCAGCCTGTCTTCATCCGCCCTCCTACAAACCAACAAACGCCACCATGCCTTTCGTCACCTTTTTCGACTTCGGGGGATATATGCTTTTTCACCAATTGCTTCTCCACGGCAGAGGCTTCGATTTATACGAGCCTGGCGAAGAAGACGAACGGGACGAAGGTCCCGCCGTAAACGCGGCAGACCTCGCTCCGGCGGAGAACAAGACGGGGCGCAAAGTCGCGGGGGCCAAGCGAGTGGCTAAGGCGCACGAGAAGAAGGTTAAGAATAGTGAAGAGGTACGCGTGTATGCCCTTGGAAGCGATCCATCGGCTAATACGGGAGCAGCAGGAGAAGAACGCAGACAAAGGCGAAGCCAGTAAAGATGGAGAGCGGCGCGACTCTGAGCGAAGAGAGGATGCTATGTCTATTGGGGCCTGAAGGAGATTCTCCTCGTTAGTTACACGAGCACCTGTACAACATTATTGACATACGATCTTGGGTTACGGTATGTCCAGCCGTGAGATTGCCATGGATCTGAATAGGCGAAAGAATCACAGTAAGAGAAGACTGTCGCGACGACCGTGTTCGCATGGGGAGGAGAGATCGCGCATCCGCCGTCTGCAAAGTCGGAGTACGCGCCGGAAGAAGATACTTGCTCAAGGCCGCCGATAATATCCGGTAATTTGTCTACGGAAATAAACATGGATATTAACCGCTTATCTGCAGTAATAGATTGTAAATGACATACACCGGTCTCACTAACCAATTAATCGTCATAGACCTATAAAAGTCGTGCATACACTCCTCCCCCATGGTCGCGACCGCCCACCCAAGAATCCAACCCACCATCCACACCCTCCCACACGTCCCACTCACCCTCTTGCCCGTGCACCTCCTCACGGCGTACTCGGCCCCAATCCCTAGCGCCATCATCCCAAAATACGCCGTCAAATTACAACATAACCCGCTCCTCCTTGACATACCCCATATGCCCAGATCATGAAAGACGCCGCTCGCGAGGAACGTGCCGAGAACGCGCTGTCCGCCGACGCGCCCGAACATGTCCCGAAAGCCCTGATGCCATCTTCGGCCCCAGAACTCGGAGAGGGAGGTGGAGAGCCATGGGCGGTTGAAGAGCGGGGGCCAAGAGGCGGGGGATTGGGAGAGGAGGAAGACGCCGAGGAGGGAGTAGATGTGGTAGTACGCTTGAAGGTGGGCGTAGGTCGATATCGGGTATATGAGCGCTTGGAGGAGACGCCGGAGGGTGAAGGGCAGTCGTAGGGGAGATGGGGGGAAGATGTTATCCCGGAGGAGAAGAGCGAATTCGAAGAGGAGGGCGTTGATGGTGTAGCCCAAGAGTGCGTTAAGCGCAAAAGCGCGTTTGTCGAGGTGGCGCTGTGGAGGAGGAGGTGCGCCGCTTGTCCAGTCCCACCCTATACCCCGAAAGTTGCAGCATAGATCACACGCGTCTATCAAGACAGCGCGTTCCCGTGTTCCCGTTCGAACAAAGTGATGGCGCTGGAATGTCCAGCCGGTTATGCGCATTATTATTACGCCTACCACTGTCTGCACGCCATCTTAGTAATACCAGAAGAAGAAGAGCAACGACACGTACCATCAACGCGAGATTATTACCAACCCACTCTGCATTACCCACATTCGCTTCTAGACGCGTACACGAACGAAATGCGAGCCATAACGAAAGCGGGAGGAGGGATATTCGAACAGCGTATGTCCCTGGGGTTATAACGAGCACAGCGGTGAGCAAGTACGCGACGAAGAGCGGTAGAACCATCGTGATGAACGTCCGCGTCGTGAGCGGCTCTAGAGGCCACGAGTCGGGCAATGCGAACCATCCTTGTTCGGGGCTATTGAGTAGCATTAGAAAGGTAACCGGCAGAGGAGGGGGAAGATGTACTCGCCAGCTCATTGTGTGGAGGCAAAGGCGTGGTGGACACGTAACTTCGGACGGAGCTTGAACACCGCCTCTGTAATTTCATTTGTCCTTTGCCGGTTGTTGACGAGCATGGGACCGTAATACGACGGCCTTGCAGTGGAGGTTACGGACAAAGGAGAGCAGTGACGTCATCAGACGCGGATCCGGCCGAACTCCTTCTTCCGTTCCATACACCAGGCTATGTAGCCACGTCAATGGAGATAACATGGATACGTAGCAGTAAAGAAACTTGGAAGCGAGTAGGAGGAGCAAGACGTGCTGGTTTATGACTGTCCTCGGACTAAAGTGGGTGACCCGAGTTTCGGCCCGACATCCGCACCGTTGCTTTTACACTCAACACTATGCATTTGAAATCTCCATAATGCCAATGCTCGTCGTCTCCTCGCCTGGTTTGAACTGGACACGGAGACTCCAGCGTACCGACACGTTAACCCAGGCTTGGATACACCTTCGTTCTGATCTTTGGCTCTTTCAATAGGCATCTCTTGCTGTGATATTATTATCTGCTCTATTCCTGGTCACTAAGTCTACTTTCCATGATTTATACATCATGTAAGAAGCGATGGAATCGTTCTCTAGGTCCTCAGGTTCACTCTCAAATACTCGGTCTCGCTATGCTAGAACCCGCACTGGTTTCGGGCAGAGGGAATCGCTCTGATTTAGTGGCGACGCCGCGTATTAACAACCTCGATCTAGCACACACCTACAGTCTACCTATCGATAAACTTTACCGCGACGGCGTGGTATTCCGGTACGTCTCCAAGCTTCGCCAATAACCTCGTCTTGAATGGTTTATAGCAATCGGAGACTGGTACCTTCAGCGCAGCCAGACGTGGTCTTTCCAGCAGAAGGTGTTCTATTCTAGTGAAGCCTCCTCGAATGGCTTCGGGTACACAACGTCACCCTTACAACGATGCGCTACAAAGCTCCGGCGCACGTCGCCGCCATGATGTTTTGCGTATTGTAGCCAGGTTACTTATGTTAGCGGAAGCGTACCACCCTCATCAGCGGCAATTGATCTGTATAACACAGCCCGCATACTCAACTGACCTAATTCCGTTCTATACACATGTCGCGTTATCGTCGTCTTGATCCAGAAACAATCTACAACGCTCCAACATCGCAACGCCCAGCTTTAGCACGGCGCGCATCAAAAATATGCGCTCCAAGAGCTGTACTTGCGCCGGCGACGTCTGTAGAGCGATACGCCTGAGATGCGAGAGATGCTGTTTCGTCCCACCATTGCTGGGTTCACCAGCGACGTACGCCAGAATGTGCGACGGAGATAATGAGGTGTCTCCCGTGATCCAATCAGACTGACATCCACCAGCGTCTCGTCGCACTGCGGGAGCACACTAAGGATGTGCGGCGTGACCTCCTGTAGAAGTAGATGAGAGTGGTCAACCTGCACGCAGAGCGAGTAGAAAATGCACATGGGCCACTCCTGCAAAGTACGGAGATATATTGATACTCGCCAGATGGGGAAGCACAATAACCGCGAGAGAGCGTCAGCGTAGCTGTATATGACAGTCGACATAGTATTCTGAGAGTTTCCTGCCCCTCCCCATGTAACTCGAGTTCGAATGGCGGAAGCGATGCCCTGGACTCGGGGACATCGGACTAGCCGGTCCGGTCACCTTTCGGCTGTCGCCGCGTCTCCGGCATTCATTTTCGTTTCCCAGCGTCTCTCTTCACTGCTACAACATCTCATACTCATACTCTGCTGCCTGTTCCCCACCCTTTCCTCACTATGACTTCTCGTCTTTCGAATGATGGTTGAAGTGCTAGTTCGCCATAAATACCGCTCGGGCTTGGGACCAAGGTTGTACGGCTCCGTCAAGCGTCAGTGTGATGAGGCCGTCAGTGTGAGTAGGCTTGACTATTCACATCGGCGGGGAGCGGACAGCGTGTGAAATGATGCCTGACTCGTCAATTTAATAACATCTCTCTTCAATTTAGTTCCTGCATTCGAACTATCGTGTCGGTTCGCGTCCTCCGTTCCTCTCCTGGGTCGTACCATAACTTCAATGTGAGCGGCGGTCATTTGAATCATATCCCTGGACACCGATAGGCTTGTTCTGTCTCCTCTTACGCTGGCGCAGCACGCGGTCTTCTGTCGCGTCTGCCGATTTTACTTCCGTAGTGAAATGCAACCAAAGGCGATCTAACTTATTGGCTCCATAGCATGCGTGAAATCATCCACCTTCAAACCGGCCAGGTATATAAAGGAACTCTACGTGATCTGTGTTAACTGATATTATTGTTCAGTGCGGTAACCAGATCGGTGTGTTCTGTCTTACACTTTACTGGCTCTGACAAATGCAACTTGGTACAGGCACCCGATTCTGGGAGGTCGTCTCGGATGAACATGACATCCAACCCGACGGCCTGTACCGGGGAACAAACGATACGCAACTTGAGCGTATATCTGTCTACTACAATGAGGTCGGCAATAACAAGTACGTTCCTCGGGCAGTTTTGATCGACCTCGAGCCGGGAACGATGGACGCCGTACGTTCAGGTCCTCTAGGAGGCTTGTTCCGGCCCGACAATTATGTCTTTGGGCAGAACGGTGCTGGTAACAATTGGGCAAAGGGACGTGAGTGGTAAAGTAAATACTTCGTCTCACAATCTCATGTATCCTTCTCAGATTACACGGAGGGCGCTGAGCTGGTTGATTCTGTGCTGGACGTAGTTCGCAGAGAGGCGGAAGGAACGGATTCCCTGCAAGGTGCCGTCATTGTTAATTCCCTTGATACCTACCCCTCAACACGCTCGAATTAGGATTCCAAATCACTCACTCTCTTGGTGGTGGTACCGGTGGTGGAATGGGAACGCTGCTCATCTCCAAGATCAGAGAAGAGTATCCAGATCGCATGATATGTACGTACTCAGTTGTCCCCAGTCCCAAGGTCTCGGATACTGTTGTTGAGGTCCGTCAACTCCGTTCGCCTAGGCAGACTCTGACGAATCTCGACAGCCTTACAACGCCATCCTCTCTGTTCATCAGTTGGTTGAAAACGCTGACGAGACGTTCTGTATCGACAACGAAGCCTTGTACGACATTTGCTTCAGGACGCTCAAGTTGTCATCCCCATCTTATGGCGACCTTAACCAGTTGGTCTCGATTGTCATGTCTGGGATTACTACTTGTCTGCGATTCCCTGGTCAATTGAACTCGGACTTGCGGAAACTAGCTGTTAACATGGGTGAGTCGATCTCTTTCTACTCGCATATCTTCTCTTATTTCTTCTCAGTTCCTTTCCCCCGACTCCATTTCTTTATGACCGGCTTCGCACCTCTGACAGCACGTGGTAGTCAGCAGTATCGCGCCGTCACTGTCGCTGAACTCACCCAGCAGATGTTCGATGCTAAGAACATGATGGTGGCTTCTGACCCTAGACATGGCCGTTACCTGACAGTCAGCCTTTCCAGTCCTAACTTCTGAACTTGATAGTAATAGTCGCTCTTCTCCCAGGTATCTGCTATCTTCCGTGGCAAGGTCTCCATGAAGGAAGTCGAGGACCAGATGCATAGCGTCCAGAACAAGAACTCTGCCTACTTTGTCGAATGGATTCCTAACAATGCTCAAACATCTCAGTGCAACATTCCGCCGCGTGGACTTAAGATGTCTGTCACGTTCTTGGCAAACTCCACAGCCATCCAGGAGCTGTTTAAGCGCGTTAATGATCAATTTATTTTGATGTTCAAGCGCAGGGCTTTCTTACATCGCTACACGGAGGAGGGTACTGTATTGACGAGATGGAGGTGTGTGTTCCCGCTGTAGATTGTCATTTACTGACATGAAAACCTGGTAGTTCACGGAGGCCGAATCAAACATGCATGATCTAGTCGCGGAGTATCAGCAATACCAAAATGCCACGCAAGTTGGGCACTTTGCATTTGAACTGATCGTTTACTGAGTGCTTTCTAGCATCGGCGACGAGGAAGAAGAGCTTCTTGTTGATGAAGAGTAGAAGAATACCTGACAACTCATGGTGTGGGAGCAGTGCGAGTAATGGGTCTGCTTCTTGGTTACATCTGTTATCTAAAAGAAACTATGCAATACATCTGGCGTCTTATCCAGAAGGCCCGAGTTCTGCTTCTTCATTATGACCGCCAGTCGTTCGAATCTTCACCCATGGGAGTCGGTATGAATATGAGGACGACAAATGCACGAGCACCTTGAAGACGACTCGGCCGTCATGTCATCTACGACCTTCCCAGCGCCCAATGAGCCTAAGCTGGTAGCTGCCGTAGACCCGCTCCAATGCGCTTCATCCTAATCGCCGCTTCCTCCGCGTGATCAGCAGTCGCCATCTCCTTTGTGCGCCATCTTTCTCCGCCCTCGATTTCCACTCTCCTCCTCGTTGCAGGTGTTCACCTTCCCTGGCGCTAGTCATTCCCATTCCCCGTCACAAATACAGCAACTGTACGCGGAGAAGCACAACTGTGGACAGTCACATATGACAATGTTCCTTGACATCTATCTCGCGTCCTGCAGTGGCCTTGGTCGACTTGTTCGTGTACCCAGTCACGCCACGCCGTGGCGAGAAGCACTTGCGATGACTGATATATAGACATGTGCACGGGGACTCGGAGGCGCGCTGTGCCATTGGGAAGAAGAACGGCGGCCATCACAGTCGATCCTTCCGTAGCCTCGACGTACGGGTCAGCGTCTAGTCTTATACTCGATTTCTGAATGAGACTGCCTAGCATTTGTGCAGAAGAAGCAAGTGTGCTAATGTAATTTGAATCAATGTGGTGTTCTAGGTTACTCGACGACGATTGCATTAATCTTATGCGTATCCAGGAAGAGGTATAAAAACTTGTAGCCATGGTTATTCATTGACTGAAGGAGCTCGTCGATGGACAACGACATTGCAAGGAAGAGATGAGGGTGATGACGGGAAGGGAGAAAGGGAGGTCATGGCGTTAAAACGCGGATCTGGTCATGAACGCCGTGAGCATGTGGGGCTGTGTATATAGACGTCGAGAGGCGTACGTGTAGGAACGTCCGTTTATGGCATGTCTGGTTCTACTTACTCGCGCTCGTCGCCATCAAAGGGTAACGCATTTGTGATTCCCACATAAGTATAGGCGTTTAGCCGACTTTGTGTATCGCTCTAGGCTTTGGGGGTCAGACTGTTGAACCTTGTTGGTCCCGTGTCGGCTCCCGATGAATTCAACGACAACGAGGCGCTCCAGACTTGCTCCCCGTTTACGTAGGACTTTGAGCCTAGAGACTGCGCCGATTTTATCAATCCATGAGGTGATATGTACGACAGTTTGGCCACAGCAGCACCGCCACCATCATGTCAGATGTTTAGACCGGGCATGGGCGGCCTAGACTAAGCTCCGAAAGAGCGCTGATGGATATGTAACGCGAAAGAGATAAAAATGCAGAGCAAGTGTGTGGCGCAGCTGTATCGTCGGGAGTGGTGCCGCAGCATCAGAAGAATAGTATTATTGCGCCATTCCGCGCCGCGATAAGACGGACTTTGCGCATGACCTTGACGATCGGGAGCCACATGGCCCGTGCGCATCAGAAATCAGGGGCAAGGGAAGGGTGCGAAAAAACCAGGACCTTGCTTCTATCCCGTCGTCTTGCTCAACGATTCAGTTCGTTTGAGACGCTTTGTCTTATTCGTTTCCTTGACCTTTTGTTCGATTCTTGCCTTCATATTTGTTGACTGCTAGAATTGATTCAGACTTTTTTTGCATTCCATTGTGCGTGTCTTCCCCCCCCCCAAACCCAAACCCGCTCAATACCTACGCTCCTTGCCACCCCCACGCTCCTTTTCCCTACCGTACCCTTGCAATTTTCTAACTACTTTTCGCTCCCTTTTACCCTACCTTTCTTGCCATGGAACAGACAACCTTTGATTCTCCGTACCCCGCCGGTCCGTACCCCTTCGAAATCGACATGATGAAGGTGAGTCGACCTTTTTACTGCTCGTCGCAGCCGCTGACGGTTGCCCAGCGATCTATGGAGACCATCCCCGCTGGACCCGACGCCAAAAAGGCCCGCTGGAGCCCGACGTCGCAGGATGCATTCGCCAACTACGGTTACGGCCCAAATGCGAGCATCAACCAGCCGCAGCAGCAACAGCTCTACTCGACCGGGACCCCATCGCTCTCCATCAACACGAACACCGGTGCGGTCAACGGGCAGCAGCTCAGCCCGAACACATTCGCCCAGCAGCAGCAGCAGCCGAGCCCGTCCGCGGCGTCCCCCTACGCCAGCTTCGGCGCATACAACATGCTCGGTCTCGGACTCCCCGCGATGAACATGCTTGGCTTTCCGTACAACGGCCAGATGGGCAGTTTCAACCCGGTGCGTTGCCCTCAAACCAACCCTAACCCTGCATTTGCTAACGGTTTCACCCAAGAACTTTAACCAACAGCAGCAGCGACTGCCTTCGCTGAACATTCCCCAGTCCCCCGCTATCGGCGCCTATTCACCCGTCGCGCTGTCCGCTGCCCTATCCGCGACTGCCACCGCCCAGGGGCGCACCGTCTACATCGGGAACTTGCCTCCTACCGCATCCGTCGATGAGCTCCTCAATCTCGTACACTTTGGGCCGCTCGAGAGCATTCGTGTTCTCCCGGAAAAGTCTTGCGTGTTCCTCTCCTTCCTCGACGGCCCGACCGCCGCGGCGTTCCATGCAGACGCGACCATCAAGAAGCTCGCGCTGCACGGCCAGGAGCTCAAGATTGGATGGGGAAAGCCGAGCCCTGTCCCTGCCCAGGTTAGCCTCGCGATCACCCAGAGCAACGCGAGCCGGAACGTTTACGTTGGTGGTTTGGACGAGAATATGACGGAGGAGCAGCTCCGCGACGAGTTGAGCCGCTTCGGGCTTATCGACCAGGTCAAGATTGTTAGGGACAAGAATATTGGGTTCGTCCACTTCTTGAGCATCGCCGTGGCGACCAAGGTCGTCAATACGCTGCCTACCGAGCCTAACTGGGCCGGGAAGCGCGTTAATTACGGCAAGGATCGGTGCGCGTATATCCCCAAGTCTCAGCAGGCGGCTGCGCAGCAAGCTCAGGCTGCCGCCGCCCAGTCGCTCATGGCTCAGGCCGCGTCGCCCACCGCGAATATGGCGTCCCCGATGACTGCTGGTCCGAATGCCTTCCAGTCGCCGTTCAGCCCGTACGGAAACCCCTTCGCCAGTCCCATGGACGGGCTTATGGGCGGTGCCGGTATGAACCGCACTGTTTATCTCGGCAACATCCATCCCGAGACGTCTACCGAGGACTTGTGCAACTCGATTCGTGGCGGCGTCCTGCAGAGTATTCGCTACATGCAGGACAAGCACATCGCTTTCGTCACCTTTGTGGATCCTGCCGCGGCGTTTACGTTCTTCCAGGTGGCGAGCTACCAGGGTATGACGATCAACAACCGTCGTCTCAAGATTGGATGGGGCAAGAATTCGGGACCGTTGGCGCCCACGCTCGCGCTCGCTGTTCACAGCGGTGCTACGCGCAATGTTTACATTGGGAACGTCGAGGATTTCGAGACGTTCACTGAGGAGCGTCTCAAGCGCGACTTTGGCGAGTACGGCGATATCGAGCTCGTCAACTTTTTGAAGGAAAAGTGAGTCCTCTCCTTTATTTTCTTAACCCTTCTGATGTCATGTAGGAACTGCGCGTTTGTCAACTTTACCAACATCTCGAACGCGATCAAGGCCATCGAGGGCGTCAAGAACAAGCCCGAGTACGCGAATCTGCGGATCGCGCACGGAAAGGACCGGTGTGCGAATGCGCCCAGGTCGGGCCCGCAGGGTGCGTCGGGACAGAGGCGCGCCACGGGCAACACGGGCGCGAGTCCGAGTGCAGAGGCGGCGCCGGCCGTGGAGGAGATGATGGAGGGTGTGGAGGATGCGGGGGACGAGGTGGAAGAGCCCAAGATGGTTGAGGCGTAAAAGAACAATTCGTTGGGCTGTTGGTTGATGTGTTTTTATTCTCTTCTCTTTTTCTTCTTTTCTTTCTTTGCTTCGTTTGACGTTAAAAATGTGTTTATCTAACCCGTTGTATGCTTAGGCTTATATCATACCTCTTTCTTTTTCCTTCCTTTTCTTTTTTTCTTTTTTTGTGGCGATGCGGGGTTTATTCTACTCGTGTCCTCGCGTCCTCTCACTCTCTCTCTCCGCGCCTGCTGATCTACGATTTCTAATACTCTACATCTTACTGCTATTGGTACCAGCAAATTTCAGCTTTCGCGCGTTTTCTTCTTTTCGTTTCGGGAGTGTAAATTATGTGTATGTATGTTCAAGAGTATGATTGATGTAGGCTCTGCTTGGGATACTGCGAATCCTTCTGTCATGCCTGTTTCGCGCATATTCACCTGAAGCATTACCTCATATGTTGAGAGGTGAACGGGTATTAGTCGATGCGCATTACCCAAGGCGCGTTCTATGAGATACCAGCGGATGCGTAAAGTGACTAAATGGACGTTCTTTCCACACCGCTTTTCGAACTCGAGCGGAGGAAGACGGCTGAATCGCTCAAGGGAAGGGGAGTACTCTGCAGTCGAATGTTAGCCGTAGTCAAATGCGAATCAAGACGAGGTGGATGCGTAATTGTGACTGCACCGCATCCTGACCGCATCTTTCGGGTGGCAGGTTCAAGAAGGAACCTGGTGCCGGAAGTGCTTGCTTGCACATGGAGAGTACATATATACAACAACAACATATCCATAGCTGTAGATCATTCACATCCATCCAGTGTTTTGCTCTTACTTTTACTTTTTCGGATCCGCCGTAGCCATGAAAAATCGCATCAGCTTCAAGGCTAGTAGAAAACGCACAGGCTTACCGAAGATTGCAACTTTGCCTTTGCGGACGCTGCGCGCCGCGAACCAGCAATCCAGCGCCCGAGGTTGTCATCCCACTCCTCCGAGTCGAGGTCGATGAACATGCTCGACTGGAGAGTCGCTAGAGCGGGAAGTTTCTGCAGTGCTAGAGGATTCGAGGAAGGAGGTTTGGTGTCGGTAGGAGATGATGATGACGCTGAAGTGGTTGCAGTAGCCTCGGCCTCTGGGGCGAAGTAGTGGTAGTTGTAGTCGACGGGCATCGTGATTTTGATGCGATGGGTGAATGCGTCAAAGGGATGCGGAGCGTTTGATGAATGGGAGGGGCTTCAGATAGTGCCAGCCTTTATACTCGCGGGTGGTCCACAGCGACAATGGGAACAAAGGAGATACAGGGCCGGTATACGAACAATAGACTGGGCATTGGCCACAAAGGGGAGCCCGTGTGGATCCGGTAGAAGCGGACAGGAGTAAGAGACGACTGGTAAGTCGGAGACTCGTGGATATTGAAGCCAGAGATGGAAGCAGGAAGCAGATCCTGTCGGCAACTCCCGGCACCGTCTTTCAAATTTATGGCCCCGCCGACCCGCCCTCTGCACTTACACTCAAAGCAATCGTGGATGCACGCTTCGAAGATCACATCGGGAGTTCAAGAAACCAAAATCGTGTATTGTACAGGCTGTTATAAGATCTCATTCACGACCCACGTATCCCTTTGTACACTGCGCACTGTTATCATCATCGTCTTTGCGTTCCTGCTTCTCATGTATCAGTCCTTACATCTCAGCGCATTCGGCAAACAAACGCGTACCTCTTCATTCTGCGCCTTAGCCGCCCGGTTCGCGCCTGCAACCTTTCGTCCCGCCTCGTCCTCGGCCGCCGCATCATTCGCCGCTGGTAGCGCATCTGCTCCATTTCCAGCGCGGCGGGGTTCCTCCCTCGGGAGATCGACGTAATGTATGCCGAGCCTTGGTGAGGCCAAGGGGCGTTGGTGGATGAAAATGTAGGGTCCGGAAAACATTGTCGTCTGGAGCTTTGTGTGGCGAGGGATGGTTAAGTTGCACGGCCGAGAGGGCTTTATATACCTTCAAGCAGAAGTGTTCTCTGCGTGAAAGGGACAATGGGTTCACACTTTGACAATTGCATGGACTCCAACGTAGATTGACGGTCCTTGCAAGGCGGGTGACAATGGAGCCGTTTCAACTTTCGCCTTCCGGCCAAGCGGTGTCAAAGTTTCTTTCGGTACACTTGAGGCTGAATCATGATACCTGAATTGGTGATGCACGGGTGTACAATCGCTATCCCTTGCGCCGGGGTTCAGGAACCAGAAGAAGTATGATTCCTATGTGGTAACGGTCTCTGTATACAGGAATTGGTGCTTTCAGCCGTATAGAATGAACACACTGCACTGCGACGAATGACAACTTCGTCAGAACACGTTTTAAAACGGCGCGCAAAGAAAGTCATCTAAAATTTACATGCACGTTCTTTCGAGCCTTGATCGCCTCCCAACGGCTATCCTTCTGGAAAGATAGCCAACGCGGTACGCGCAAAAAACCAAACAACCATCCTTCGGTGTCATGCTGATGGAAGCGTCTTCTAAGACGTTCGGGCACCTAGATTCCAACATATCTAGAAGCGGCGATACATCGCTTGGCGGATTGGGGCAAAGTGAAACGTCAAGGTCCCAAAGATGGGGAAGAATTGGACGAGTCGCGGAAGAGTACCGCAACCCGGTAACAAATGGCGCCTCTAGCGGATTATTCTCCAGGCAGAGACTAGTGAGCTGTGCACAGTGGGAGATAAAATCAAGAAGATTCCGGGTGTTATCAGGATGACCCAGTGTAACCCTCAATGATTTCAGACCATCTGCCAGTCCGGCCGTGAGGCTTGGGAAAAGCAGACACCTCGGCGTGAGATATTCGACGTGAGATATTCGAGCCACAAGCGGGAGGGGGCGCTGAGCGCTACTGAGGCGACATGAACTCCTTCAGGCCGCCCGGTTGCGCATCTTCAGCTTCGGCTAAGGTGAAGTCGTCGACTTCGGGAAGGGAGATCATAGTGTCGAGGGGAATAAATGATGATCGGAGAACAATAACTCCAAGGGTTGTAACATGGGGAATGTCCTGAAGCCACTGGAGGCTAACGTCGTCGAAGATAGGAAGGTGATGGACCTCAGTCACCTGGGACCATGGTACCGGTACGGAGACGAACCTCATACTGTCCCATTCAGCATCGTGACAGATTACCGTCCGCAAATTGGGCGCACTGACGGCGTTGAATGTATCCACATGGGCTGTCGTATAGGTCATATAAGCACTGCCCACTGCAAGAAGACTGAGGTGGGAGAAAACAGTCCCCGACAACGCTTGCAGAATGACAGTCGACACTTCTATGGCTAAACGTTTACAGCGTGACATCGCAAGCTTCAAAGAAGGGAAAACAGGATGATCCGCCGTTTGTGCCATTGCATCAACGAGATGAATGGACAAGGGGAGGTTTCCGGAGCGCTCTAGGTAGAGACGAGTCCTTTCCGCACATTTCTGGCGCTTGAGACTCCGAACGGGTTTGTCGGCGTTGAAATGGAAGTATGTCCACAGAAGGGGAGACGAGATGACGAGCTCCCTCCAGCCATGACAGACACATGTAAGAGTCCACGGCGCGACATCAGGATTAAGCGAGTCAACATCTTCTAACATCTTGTTGGCTGTAGACCAAGATGGCACACAGTAGAGGAAAATTTCGTGTTCGGATGCGTCCGCAAGATTGGACACTGCGTTTACCGACGCGTCGGAAACGCTGTCAAGCAAAGAGGAAGGCTTACGGTCCTGGATCGACACGATTCAGCGAGGTAAAGAAGCTGTTGATGGGCAGTACTGGCACTCCGTTCTAGTCGGCGTATTCGGGAGGAAGATATAGACCCGTTGTGGTGGTGGAAGAAATTTTAGAAAACCATGAGCTACGTCGATCACGCTGATCGCCGGTCTAGACTCTTTCTGAAACCACCATCACGTCTTACCTTGTCGCCTTCATGTCGCGTACTTTGAAGGTACAAGTCCATCCATAGTGATTGCAGATTGACCCCAGTGTAATCACGGTATTTGTGGACGTGCAGCTTGCGTGCCATCAAACGTGCAGGGCCCGTTTTCGCATCTAGACGGCGGATACTCATCCGGCCGACTCTATCTATCTATCTTAAAAGCACCCAAGGGAAGATACTGCGACCAAGGCAGCAGGCTCTGCGCAGCCGTCATATTGTGTGGCATTCTCTCCGCAGCACCCTCTTGAATTCCAAGGACTGGCAGACTCGACTCGTGCTCAGGAACACATTTGAATACCGCGACAGATATATAATCAAGTTCTCCCTTGATAGACATCATCGCGCGTTCCCTTTCGCCAGCCTTGTTAGCTTCCACTATGATCATCTCAGACGATACGCCTCCGTCCCCGGCCAAGACGTCGAACATTCCGGATCTACCGAGCACCAGTCTACAGGCGAATCCTCCTCCACCAGCGTATGGCGCTGTTCCTCCGCGCGCACCACGCACGCTCTCTTATCCGTCAATACAGCGTCCATCCCCACCACCTCCCAGCGTACCCAAGTACCCCTCCCTCCAGTTTGGTTTCAGCGCCGCCAACAGCAGTCACCGTGGATCCGCTTCCTCAAGGCCTTGGCCATCGGCTTGCTCGTATGGCTTTTGATCTCTTGGTTGGTGAAGATTACCCGAATCACATTCGGGGAAACGTGCGTATCAATGCTACACACTTGGGTTATGCTAATACTATATGTATAGGGTAACGAGTACCCAATCCCAGGCGACCTTGACCTCCTCCATTGTATACGCGGGGACAGCTGGACGGGCGAGCAAGCCCACAAGACCATTGGTTCCCATTCATATGCCTATTACTCCAAGCAAACCTTTGAACTCCCTTTATCATCCGCCACGATGTTCCTCATTGCTCGCGGTACGCTGTCTGCAGGCAACGTACATCTTTCGACTTCCCCGGTATCTTCAGACCAAGTACTCATCCAAGTGGAGGCGCATTATTACACCCCAGAAGTCATGGACAACACCAAAGTATGTCGTGTAAAGCGTTCGAGAAAGGAACTTGGGGTTGGGTTATTCGTGAGGAGCTTTCTCCATGTTGGCGACTATTGCACTAATCACATCTATTTAGACACCTAAGCGCTGGCTTAGTATTCGCTGGGAGGATCGTCCTTATTTCAACGTCACAGTGTTCCTTCCTCAAAATGCGAAAGTCAACGCCTTTGAGACCGACGTGCCGAACTACAGTCATACCATAAACGACCTTGAGGGGCGTGTTTCGTTCGAGTCCCTTTCATTGAAAGGTGACAATGGCGCCATTACTGGCGAGGTTAGTCCTCGAATTCATCCCAAGCAAGTCGCCGCTGACAGTACGCTTAGTCGATTTCTTTCCGCCGTGGCTCGATCCAAACTCGGAACGGGAATATTGACATGCAGGTCAGCATTATTATCGCGTCTGCTCCGCTTTTCACTTACATCTAGCTAGTCTCTTCGCGCAGAACAAGCTGATATTCGCTCAAGTAACGCGGCCATCACGGGCCACTACGTTTCGTCGGGTGATTTGACTATTCAGACCAGCAATGGCGCCATCAGAGCATCTGTGGAATTTGGTAATCCCAAGTCAGTACGAGCATCGAGGCTGGACATCAGCTCTGAGAATGCGTGAGTAACACGGTTCTCTGTGTTCTCCTTCCGTCGTGCTGATGCTCTTCTGCTAGCATTATCGACACCCAGATCACTGTCGTCGGAAAGAAATCGGAGATCGTGACGCGCACATCCAACGGAGCCCTTTTCGTCAAAGTCCTCGATGCTCCCATCGATTCCAACCTCGACCTTGATGCCCGTACCTCTAACAGCATCGCCGAGGTCCTATTGCCTGACACGTATGAAGGGTCATATGCCTTGACTACGTCGAATAGCCCAGCTGAAGTCAGAAACGAGCGTGAGTGGACAGTTAAAGATCCAGCTGGGAAGGGAAGGAAGCGGAGCGTGGTCAACAGGACGTCGTCCAAGGGAACTAGTGCTGGGAACATCTATTGGGATGCGAAGGCGGCGGATCGTGGGATGGTAAAAGTCAAGTCGTCGAATGGAGGCGTTACATTGAGACTTTGAGGATGGCTGTGGGATTCCGGCGTGCACCAGTGGCTCGACTCTCCACGGATTATGTCGAGTACGTTGCGCTGTGGCGCCGCGCCTTTTGGAAGCTATGTGCACGATGGCATCGCCGACTAAGGGCGCGGAGCACTTCCATAATTTATTGGACACGCTTCCTGTACATATAGTGAGCCAAGCAATGTACTCAGCTTCGCCGTGTTGAATTGTAATTTAGTACAAAGTTATGAAGATGATCCACAATTTTTCTTTACAGATACCCGTCGCACGCCCTTCCATATCTCCTTCCAAGGCCTCATCTTACAAAAGTAGCCACTGTGGCACACGTAAATAATAGAGACGTCGTCGCGAGGATGTGGCCCTCACGCTACTCGTGGATCCATCTTCCATTGCATCTTTGGCGATGGTGAGGTTGTTTCCGATTCGGAATGAGCGCATGGACATCGGCTGCGTACCGCCTAGTACCCAGTCTTCGGTCAAACCGGTCAAGTCCATGGTGCCACCTGTCATGGCACCCCGATCAGGCTATGACACCAACTTTTAGGGGGAATCAAGGGCCGTTGGATTTACGACCAAACTTCGCATCACAACAATAACAACAACCCGCTTTCTTACATCCTGCAGGATTCGCACCCCACATTTGTTCAAGGGTAACCGTCGGGTGAGATTGCACACGGGGCTCTACTACTAACCGTCATCATGCCCACCATCTGGTTCAGTACGTGTTTCTCTCTTTGCGCTAAACATGGCTCATTTCTACGACAACTGATAGTAACTGGCGCGTCGTCTGGCATTGGAAAATGTATGGTCGAACAACTCCTGATCGCAGACAACGACGCCATCATCATCGCCGCCGTGCGCCAGCCCGAGCTGCTCCCTACCCAGCTATCCGTTTCCACCGACGCCTATCCTGCCTCTAACCTTGATGTCGTCCATCTCGACCTCTTCGACAGGCTGACTTTTAAGCCCGCTCTGACTTATGTCTTGGAGAAGTACGGCAAGCTGGACTACTTCATTGGCTGCGCCGGCATTGGAGGCGACCTCAGTGAAATCGAGGGTTTACCGCAGCAAGTCATAACCGACAACTTCCAGGTTAACTTCTTTGGCACCTTTGGGGTCATACAGACGTCGGTCGAACTGTTCCGCTTGAAGGGCGGTTTCAAGATATTCCAGGTACGTCTCGGCGGGTGGAAAGACGCGTGTCTAACGTATCACAGTTTACATCTGAAACAGCTATTCATCCGTTCCCCGGAACAGGCTGGTACGGCGCAAGCAAAGCTGGTATGCTCTCCCGCAAGGATGTCAAATAAGATCTAATTCCTGGCGTGCTCCAGCTCTCGAAAACCTGCTGGGAACATACGCTCAAGAACTAGCTCCGTCGTGGAACATCCAGGTATTCCGGGATCTTTCCTTTAGTAACGACCACAGCTTTGACTTCCACTTCAGATCCATTGCATCGCGCTAGGCGCGTATCTAACCCGCATGTCGCAGAACATCACTGTCTTCCCGATACATCCGGCGTACGTCGGGACACACATGGAGAGTGCGATTCGTCCCCTCTGTATGGGGCTAGAAAGACCGACGGCGGCGCAGGGCGCGGCGGAGTGTCTGGCTGTTATCACCAGGGCGGATGCGGAAACACCTTTCCATCTTATCGTCGGTCAGGATAGCAAGGCGTTGATGGAGATGGAGAAGATCGAACTCGAGAAGTCTTTGGCGTTTTATAACAAGTGGGTATGATAAAGTCGAGCATGGATACATGATAGGAAAAACATCTCAATACACTATCGCCGTGTTCAAACGACTCGTCGCCATCCTACATCGAAGTACACCCAAGCCACCAATAAATATACACGCTGACCAACGTCGCCACACCAAATCAGAGTGCCAAGGCGCCACCCAATTTCGCATCTCTTCTGATGCTGCTATTCGACCCAGACTTCATATCACCCACTGGATCATCCACATCACCCACTGGATCATCCGTAAACGTATTCATCGTAATAGTCACTTGCGGCTCGCCATGGCTTGCCCTTGAAGGGCGTCCCACAATGCGTCCAATGCGGTTAGGGCGATGATCGGAGGAGCTGTATTCATTCCACTCTACGGAGCTGGAGTCCTGGATACTCCTCCGCTGATTGAGCATGAGCAAGCACGAGTTGCAGTATGCTTGAGTATTCATGCTAGTCAGTGTGGGCGGCGGCGAAGAGGAACCTCGAACCTTTCGGTATGAAGAAAAAGAAGAGGAAGTACACGTTCGTTGCTGGGACGGTTGCGAGCTGGGTATCGATCGTGAGCGACGATTTCGAAGGCACGATAGGCTTACCATAATGATGACGAGAATGGCAGTTAGACTCGTCGCCGCGCCAGACATGATACAATAGATGAGTAAACGGTCTATGACGGTGTTCGAGCTACAGAACTCAGTTCCTCCAGGCCATCATGCTAGCATTAGGTTGAAACTGACCGGCGGAATCCGGTTTTACTCCTCAACAAGAGCCAGGTCATGGTTAGCGCGATAGCCATGTCCGTAGCAGCCGTCGTCGAGTTAAGTGCATGGGCATAATTCTGCATAAGATGTTATGTTAACGGAGGCGTAAGAGTCTCGAATATGTACCGTGAGTTTGCCCAGTCCGATCATTGTGCGCTCCCGAGTGACAAGAGTCATATAAACTATAGACTAGCGTGAGGACGACGGATGGATGATTGCATTTGTAGGAACACCGACGCGCGAGAAGTCCTGTGAAATAGAAACCCGAAGTTTATCTGTCAATGCAAATGAGGGAGTCGATGTGTCTTACCTGCTTGCCCGACAGACATGAGGATCTATGATTCGAGGCGAACATTGAGCACGACATAATAGACAGACAGGATTGGTTGCTTACGACAGGCGTGGGCCAGAGCCAAGATCGACCAACTGCATCGTCATATCGGTCAAGAGTTAGTGTGAAGTTTGAGAGGGATGACGAACGTCGACTGATACGATATGCATAGAATCTATACAAGACGAATCAACACATGCGACCGGAGACGTGAAGACACGTACCCTTGAACGAGGATTGCAATAATTCCCTACACAGTTTAAATCATTCTAACGCAACCTCGGACGGCTGAGGAATGTACCTCCAAGATGGCTTGACCCTACATGAAGCCAGTGTCAGTTGGATCGCTCTATGAGCCACCGGGAACGCACAAACAAGCCCCCAGGAATCTCGTTTAGCGTCACCGGATCCTGCGCGGCTCATCAGGATGAGTCCTCGAGCAAAACAGGGAAGGTTACACGGTCAACGCACATTACCGTTTTTAATACTCCAGAAGTACACTTACGAATGAGCATCCCGACGCCTTGAACCAGGTCACACGCTCACCTGCTTGTATCAAGCAAATCTGGTGTGCTATATCCCCAGCACAGAGGAGTCCGACAAAGGTCTTCGTCCATACGCGATCCTTTTGTGAGTTTTGGAAGTAGATCACGGTTTGGAAGACGGTCACTTTGCGCAGTATCAGCCGTGTGTGAGGAGGAGGAATGAAGGTAGACGAACGCGAAGTAAATCTGAGTAGTCCATTTCCAGAGGTTGGTCAATAAAGACGGGCGGCTGGAGAGATGGACGCACGCGAATGCAACAAGCATTGCAACATAGAGCATCGCTATGGAGAAAGCATCTTGGGCTCCGGGTCCACAGAACATGAGGAGAAAACAGTATCCATCAAGCATTTATTCCGCCACTCTACTCACCCCCTATCACTCGTGGCTGTGGTACCCCTCCAACAAACATGCCCTCGCTACACGAGCAGCTGAGGTCCAGTCAAGACATGCCCTCGGATTTTAGTGCTTCGATCCTTCGCTCCTGTCTGCGTCCTCGAGTAGAGGGATAGTTATTATGTAATCGGCTCGCCGGGCCTGATCATCCGAACATGGCTTGCCACATACGGCGATCGTGTTCAGCGCATTTTTGCTGTTGCTCTTCTTCGCATCCTCAAATACAGCCCCATTTCTAATCAACCTCCTTTTCATACCACCAACCATCTCCTTCTCGGCGCGGGCTTGCCGCTTTGAGTTCTGCTCCGCCCTCGTCTGAACCGCGGCCGCCCGACATCCGGTACTCGTACCGAACCTTCCATACGTCAAGCAAAGTTAATTTTCTGTCGTTCGTCTCCAAGCAAGGGATTCGCTATGTGGGGCTTTTTTGAGCATTCACATGCACATCTGAGATTCGGGTTTGAGATAGAAAAGAGGATGAACTTGAATGAAATTCCTTGTCTGGCATGTCACTCTTCAACTCTATTTCTGTTTCTGTCCTCCTGTTTCTGTCCTCAGTGAATAGGCGTGCGGGTCGCTCATCGTTTGGGAGATCCGCGGTCGCCGACTTACACGCGCCATAATTCATTCCCATCATATCACCGTGACTACGATGACTACCACACCCCACCCTCTAACCATCACGCGTCGCCATCTTCCAATTTCAATTTGAACGACTGTGAGGGGCCATGTACATATCGAAGGCAGGACACCGTTCGCCATTACATGGTGGCCTTTGTATGAAGGCGAAGGACCTTCGTTGTGTGCACGTGGCGTCAAACCGCCGACTAATAGTAAACGCCGCTTTTCTCCCTTCCAAGTCTAGCATCCACTGGAGCCTGGCAGGCTGAGTCTCGTAAGAGCCCATTCACTGCCTTCAGACATGGAAGGCAAAGTCATCTCATATCAACCAAAGGATGTCCGGGCCGGACGCCCGAGTCTAAATTATACGACCGCCAGTTCGTCGCTCGCGCTGGCAGTTTGCATCTTGGTTTGCATCGCGAATTGGTATCTATCTCGCGTCATACGACAATCATTCGCACAAAAGTCCTAATGCTTTAATTCATACAGCCAGAACAAAGGCAGCGGCGCAGGTCCTGCCTGTTAAGCTCGGCCTCGTTAGCCAATCGGCAGGTGTAGAGCCTCTTATAAATCTGCACATTGCCGAACATGCCCATCATCTTGCGTCCTTTCGCCCGTCATCATCTCGCATATGGCGAGCTACTTGGACGCGGAATCTGCGGCGCTCGTCGCTGAGCTCGTAATCCAAGACATCGAACTCGTCACGTCGACTCGCAAAGGGAAATCGCGGTACAATGCGCCTCTGACTGATGAAGAGATCGCTTTCCAGATACAAGAGGAGAGCCTACGCTTGATGCTGAACGATCTTCGTTTGGCGCAAAGCATCGACCGGGCTTTGGATACGGATGCCGCCCTGATCATTGCTGCCCAGGCTGCCGACGATGATTATCGATATGCCACCGCCCTTGAAAGAGGAGAACAGCCACCTGAACAGTCCGAGTGGCAGCGCCTGGTGGAGAATCCTGCCTTTGGGATTCTGTGAGTACAATATTTGATCTCTCTCGGAGTCTCTATCGATCAAGCTCACGGGAGGACAGGGAGGCCGCCAAAGCTCCCGCTGGGGTCGACGATGACGAAGCGGATGCAGGAGCGATATCCGTTAGTACTGCGGGTGCCGAATCGAGTCATGGACTGAGGACTGCTTGCATCATATGTGGCGACCGAATTCACATTCGCGTTAGCATTCGGGCTCCTTGCCAGCATTACTATTGCCACGACTGCGTCAGAGATCTCATTCGATCATGCACATCGGATGAATCCCTTTACCCTCCGCGCTGCTGCAATCAACCACTGGTGGATACCGCCGTTCTCCCTGTTCTCCCTCTCCAACTTCGCATGGCTTTTCAATCCAAGTCCCGCGAATTTGGTACCCTCGCTATGCATCGCATTTATTGCCCATCACCCACATGCTCTGTATTCCTCGGCTCGTCTGAGAGCCATCAAGGGGACATCTACTGTTCGGCGTGCTACACTTCGGTCTGTTCCCAGTGCAAGCAGCGTGCTCATCCCGGTGAAGGATGCCCGGAGGACACTGCCACGCTCGCTGTCAGGGCGTTGGCTGCTGAACAACGATGGCAGACCTGTCCTGGGTGCAGGGGTGTTATCGAGCTGAATACCGGCTGCTACCACATGACGTGCAGATGCCGTACCCAGTTCTGTTATGTCTGTGCAGCGCCATGGAAGAATTGTACGTGTCCGCAATGGGATGAGGATCGACTGGTGGAGGTCGTGCAAAGGAGGGTTGCAGATGAGATGGGTCCTCGGGCGCAGGTAGCTCAGCCTGTGGCGTTCCAGCGTACCGTTGAACAACGCGTGGCGCAACTTCGTGACAATCATGACTGCGATGTTCATAGGTGGCGGCGAAGGAACGGTGGTGCTCAGTGCGAGGAATGTTATCATTACCTGCGTGATTTCATCTTGGTCAGTCGTCCCTTGTCCTGACTTCCAGTCTAATTTGATTGATAGGTCTGTCGCAACTGTCAATTGCAAGCGTGTGTTCGCTGCTCTAGGAATCGACTCTAGATCAGTTTAGCATAGCGACATCATGTTGTACTTTGGCCATGATGTTCGACGATTAGTAATATTGATAGCGTGATCATGACGGGACGTCGACGTGAACCTGTCAGTCGAGCAGGACGTGTGACCGGTGACGGGCACATAGCTTTGACGTTCAAAGACGCGGAGTGATAGCCAGGTTATAGTCGACAATCCTTTCCTTCCTTTAGTTCGGTGATCACGGTATGTCCGTGCGTGGGAATCAATGGCATCAAGGGTTGATCGTTGGTTTCTGGCTTCTTTGCCTACCATGGGCACAACGCTTAAAGACGCGTTCATGGCCCTTAGTCCTCCTACTTTGGGACGCGAGGGCGGACCCAAGAAACCTAAATACCACGCCGGAAACTTTCTGGACACGCACCTCGACGAAAATCTGGTACTGAGGCGGGTCGAGTCGCATCCCACTCTGATTACAGAACTGGCTGCTTTGGTCGACAAGAGGCTGGACAGCTTCCCCAACCGCCATATGATTCCAGACCATTTCTTTGGCTGTCCAGCTAGATGGTATCGAAATGCGGCGGACATGAATACTGCCGAATCTATAGCAAAGACGCACGAGGTTGGCGCCGGCTTCGTAGCAGCCCAACTCGCTTCGAGTATCCTTATACATCCAAATCAACCACAGCTTGTTCCTCCTCTATCATGGGGCGCCTCACAGATGGACACTTGCGACGACCACTCATCCACCTCATTCCTTGTTGAACATTACTTCCTTCGCTTTAATGACTACAAAGGAACTCGAATCAAGTCACTCGATAAATTCCTACCTGAAACACGTCCCAAACTCCTCTCCCTTTCGAAGCAGTATCCTCGTCTTGCAGTTACCATGTTCTTCTGCCCAGCAGCCCACGACCTTCTTCGAAATATGGACAGTCTGCTCGAGGTGACCACCTTTGCGTGGACGGCGAACTCCAGTACCCAGTATGCGTCTTCGGGTGGTAACACGGCCCGACCCAATGACAGTCGCAATCCACCGTGGTCCCTTCCGAAACTTGTCCCAGTTGCACCGCGAGAGCACGCAATTCGGCGGAGTCACCGGAAGGACTCCCCTATGACTGTATATTGCGCTCCGGGAAAGCTTACACCTGCCATAAAACGGGATGGGCGAGATACTCCCGAACAATACATTCAACGAGTACGTTCACGCTTGTATTGTACTTTGAGTTGCTCAGCTAATGCTATGACTCTAGGCATGGGCCAATGCTGTCCGAGCGGATGCTTCTGTGATCATATTTGACTGCGGAAACTTTTTACGCATAGGAATCCGCCACCGCGAGACCCAGACGCTGTTTCTATCGAAGTTGTTTGACGTCTGCCACGATAAGGACCCTGCGTACGGACGGATCTGGGCTGGTCTTCATTTGGCCATTGTGGAAGATGTTCTTCAGCGCTATGAAGCTGCAGGAGAATTGACACAGGAGTTTGCGCCAAGGGCAGGAGAGAAGCGACCATCCCCCGACGACGATACCAGAATCAACAAGAAATCAAGGTCGCCACCGCTGGAGAGGCCTCACACAGGCAATGTGCGTACCACAACTTTCTCCCTGTGGTCCTTGAACAAGTCATGTCTAGGGAACTACCAAAGCTGTATCTACTGCAGCCGGACGGCGTCGCAAGGTGCGCCGATGAAACCTTCACCAGAGAAGGACTACCATATAGCTAACTATACAGGGGTCTATAAATGTTCTTGCCCCGAACAAGAGTACCGCGGATACCCCAGTACGTTAGCATACGAGTTTAACGAAGTTCAAGGAATCAAGGTCTAACCAAGCGAGCAGCTGAAGAGAGCGAGCCGCGCGCGCAAAAACATTGAGGGAACCACTGCACAGATGAATGTATGCTATGATCCTCATACCTGTACCGGTGCTGACGGAGTCCCAAGAGGCTCGAACACTCGCTTTCTCGCCACTCTTCTATCGCTCTATACGTCCGCCTTGGCATATATAACTCTCCTTCTCCGTCCATCCTTCTCCATCCTGGAGTGACACGTTGTGAAAGCTACTCCTCGACCAAGTACCTCGTCATGCTTTTGAATGCACGACTTGGCACTGGGGCTACGGGCGATGTGTTTTCAGCAACCATCCCAACATCAGGCATGGTCCAATTGTGGTCAAACTTGCAACGACGTTAAAACGACTCTGTCGACTTCGACACGAATTTTCCATCTACGAGCGACTCAAGGCGGCCAAGGTGAATTGTATCCCTCGAGTTTTTGGTTTTTACCAAGACGGACATCGCGATGTCGGTGCACTGATATTGAGCCATAACGGCCACCCTATAGCAAATCGTAATACCCTGCTCTCCGTTGATGCCAAGTATGTTAGTCCGGATGCATATTTCCTGTGCTGATTTCTTTCCCAGGAATCGCTTGAAGGAGGCGCTGCTATCCATTCATGCAGCGGGCGTCTTACATCGTGATATACGGTATTGGAATGTTCTGGTGGATGACGCTGGTCATTTCTCCGTTATCGACTTTGACAGGGCAACCACAAGTGCAAGCGATCATGAATTTCGTTGGGAGTTAGAGCGATTGGAGAAGCTGCTACGTGGGGAGTATATCAACGACGCGCAGGTTATCGGGAAGGATGGTATGGCTTCGAATATTCGTGACCTTGTGAACGATAACGGTGATATATGACTATGTACCGACTACTTCGGCGCGGGCGAGACGGAATCTACTTTAGTGTAGACAGAGACTAGCAGACGGCGCAAGCTCTCTTTGTCTGCCTCAATATTTTCTCCGATAACACTGTGTCCGTGATACTTGTCCTCGTTTGCTCGGCTTGTCAGCTCGTGGATATCATCAAACATCAGCTGCAGAGATTTATCATGGTCAAAGGCGACTAGAATTCCGGACATTGTTGTTAGTCCTGGATGGGTGTGTCCCGTCCCATGGAGACTAGCCAAGGAGCCGAAAAGGCCTTCGCTAAGTTCCAGAAGGTGCTCGTGTAGTTGAGAAGGCGAGCGTGTCTCGAGAATGTAATCCACGTATTGAGTAAGTGGCATTCCAATGTCCTCCAAAAACAGGAAGTACATAGACTGTGTGACTCCTTTGAACAGCGCTAAAGTGCGAGGAAGTATGATGGGGGCCGACTCCTCTGAAATACGGATACGGTGTTGGTATTCGCGAATAAGTTTGGCGCCTGAAGCATCGTCAAATACAATGTCGACTCGCATCCGTTTCATTACTAGCTGATCACCGAAGGGCACCAAGATGGACGTGTATGCTCGCAGCCGACCGCTGGTTACTCCGGGATAGATCTCGGTGTCCAAGCGTACTTCCAAGGCGGTGTCGATGTCAGCAGGGTATACAAGACCAGCAGCGATGTGAGAAGATTGGTTCTGCGCATCAACGACACGCTCGGCTTCGGAGCCTGTCTCAGGCCATCTTAATGTGATCGTCTCTATCTGAAGAATATGATGCATCAAGTCCTCAGACTACATACGAAGATTAAGTTAGCTTTCATTTTGAACTGATTGGTGAAGTGACGTACAGAAACATTCGATGCAAGATGTGCTGATAACTTCTGCTGCCTGTGTAAGTTGGCAATCCCGTAACAGTGATGAGCCTTGTACCTTTGTCGTAGTGTAATGTTGAGTTGTTCGGCCGTTCGCCATAAATAACCACGCCAGGCAACGTCCAGCGTCGCCGCAATGTTAACGCCCACGCGAACCTTCATATGAGAAGGCATTGTACGATCAGATGCACTTCGGGCAACGCTGAGAGCCCTCGACAAAAACATTGTCCGGGACTTTCGACGGCGCATACAAATAATTTCCCAGTTTCCGTCGCTGATAATCGCGAAGGTACCATTGATTGAAACGAGCTTCGTCCAGACCTGTGCAGACATTATTCGTGGCAGACTGATGCCATTGGTTTCTCTCACCTTCCTCAAAAGCATCCTAGCCTTTGCGAAGTTGATAGCATTACTACGAGACGTGGGAAGCTTGAACTCCTTGAACTTCCTTTCCAGGGCCCATCTACCGATTTGATATCGGCGATGATACGAGCAGGAATCGTTGAGTCAGGTCCCGCTGTTCGTCCGACAGGAGATACGCGACCGTGCATTGCACGGCGCTGTAAGCATAATGGGTTGACACACGAATCGGCCTCTGGAACTACGGTGTCCCATGAGAACTCCGTCTTTGATGAACCAATGTGCTGCAGCGCCTGCCGAACACCAGCAGTAAGGTAGCCCACTTCGGTCAAGTAGCATAGCAGGAACGGCGTGGAACCAAAGTCGACTGCAGATTGCAGTCCCCGAGCAAAAGGTTCCAGTGGAGGGATCTCGTCACGGTCAATATGAAGGTGGGCGTGTATGGAGTTATCGTTACTAGTCAGCATGTCCTCCCGCCAGGAGACATATTCGGTACTTTGCCATGGTCCATTCATTCTTAGGGGTCCAAGATCGCACTCGGATGCGGGTGTCTGGTTGAGAAACGCAGCAGCCGTACCGGCCGCAATGGTCTCTCGGAGCTTGCAGAACTCCCGCAGTTCGTGAGACGAGTGAATCTCCGCATTCAAAGTGTCAAGTATGGCGTCGCGTGTATGCGAGTTGTAGTCATGTTCCGGTGGTAAGTCTGGAAGTAACATGTTTCCGTCCAGCGCTGCGTCGCAGAGCATGCCACAGTATTCAGCAAGGCCCGGAAGAATGACTGAATGGCGAAGAACAAGGTCATCTCGAAGGTGTAAGCGACATAGGTCCAGGACAGTCGAGGGGGTACGCGTATGCGTAGTACTTGTAGAAGGGGAGGAAGTGGGATCATCCAGATCTATGGTTGGTGTCTGAGGAGGTAGCGAGGTCCAATCTGCGGTCAGAGCTGTAGAGCCACCGACGAACTTCTCAGACTTCACGCATCCTGTGAGTTGCCATTGTAGCAGGGATTTAGTTTGTTCTTGAGACGACAGAGCCGATGATCTAGAGCTGTGTTAGTCTGAGCGGTTCAGATGAGACAGCACGCACTCTGATTCCATGAGCGGGAAGCATATACAAGAAGGGATGATCCCACCGTCGCTTTAAAATTAACTCTGTCTGGAGCCTGTGGGTCCCTTCTTCCCGTTATACAACAATAAGCATAAAAGAAAGACGACCCAGAATATCAATCCCTTCATCCGGAAAAGGAAAATCTGACCGGACGTTGAAAGGAACAATAGAGTCGAAAAACAATAAAGAACGATGTGGCTATTGTTCGAGACATAGACTGAACAATAGACAGGGGAATCGGTGGAAGACCTCAAAAGGCCATGAAAGTCCTAAACATTACCTTCTCTACTAATCAAACCGGTAAGGCATCTATTCACTTTCAGACAGATTTTGCAAATTGATCTTCAGTCCTTGTTCATTTTACCTGTTATGACCACCGCTCTACGCCGGAGTGCCCGTCGGACACCAGTCAAAGCGCCACAGGATGGCGCAACAACCGCATCCGCCGCCGTGCGTTCTCCGGGGAAGGGAACCCCCAGTGACACTATCCTTTCTGAGCGATCAAGGACTAACAACGACATACCGTTCCCCGCGTCAAACACCACTCGTGCTCGAGAAGAGAATGTCAGGGGAGAAGAGCGGCAGCGTAACCGATCCCAAGGTGCAGCCAGTCAAAGAGGAACCTCGAGAGCGGTTCGCAGGGATACAATCGTCCGTGAAGGGCTCAGACCGAACGAAGCTACGGTTCGTACCTTGCATAGAACTTGGGACGCCGATACTAAATTAGATTGTCAGGCGCGCCTGGGTAGAATGAAGGAGAAGGCATCCAAGAACTACTACAGTATCCGTGAAAGACTTGGGCATGGTCTTCAAGTGGAAGATATCGATGACGAAGAGGAACCTGAGTGGCTGACCGAGTTGTTTGAAGCCCGTAATTTGCCAGACATAGAGGAATCCGATAATCGGACTACAGCGCGCGCGAAGTCTAAGAGATAATGTATATCGAATCTATAGAGCTTTTTTCGATAGCGCGCTTCGAAGCACTGTTAGGAACACCTTCTGAGTTGCATCTTCGTCCGCTTCAGAATGGTCGACACTGCCGACCGCCAGAGGTTGGAATTCACGCTAGATGTCAAGGACAGCTTCCTTGCCGAGCTAACAGCGCAGAGCCCAAAGCACGGAAAAACATGACTATATGTATGTCGCATCTCTACACGTTGTATCAGCACTGAGATTCGCCTGTGGGAAAGTAATTCATACTGCCAACCTGCTCGAGAAGGATTGTGACACGTAAAAGCAGCCAGACCGTACGTCAGGCTCGCGAGGAGTATCCTATACCGACCGCCCACCGCGAGTTGAGGGTCGGGAAAGGTCGTATACTATCATTAGGCGCTCAACCGCGCTGCAGTGTCGAGAGCGAAGGACCCTCGGACATCCGCTGAACTAACGCAATGTATGTTGATGAGTCTTGATCCGGGGATTTCTCTTCCCTCGCACATTTGGATACGACGCGTCAGCGTTGACTCGACATGGTCTGTGAAGGAGCCGATGAATCAATTCAGCGCGGAAGGAAGCTTTGGGATACATGCGTGAGACGCTCAGCGGAGTAGATGTCGTGGTGCTCATCTTCAGGTGAGAGTTATCCCATCACGTCGGCTTCGTAGTCGTCAGCTTGCAAGGAGCCTCCAGAGTTCATTATTGTGTAATTCGGGGCAGCAGTGAAAATTATAGCACGCAGTTATGTTAGACAAAATACCTCGATGGACGGGAAAGGGGTTATCGGTTGGGGATCTTATGTGTGAGGCATTTGGAGGTCGGAACGAGGATCGTCGTGGACAAACGAGGCAACCATGCTGAGGTCTTCCAGAGGAAGACAAAATCCGGTACAAATAACGGCAAATACAGGAACCTCTGCCGCCGGCAAGCTCTGCTCTTTGTTCCTCCCTCAGCCGTTTACTGCTCTGTAAACTACAATTCTTTGATCCTTGTCACGGATTAGTCTGGGGTGGCCACGATGCGAGTCTAAACAGGCGTCTCAAAAGTGTTTAAACTCGTTTGCCTGTCCCAATGGAGATATTTCCGATTTCAAATAGCCTCGGATGGGTGACGCAAGCCTGTTGACAATGTCTTTCAACTCAGCATCCATCGCCGAACAGATATGGACACATTACCCATTGAACTCGTTCGAGCGATTGTTCACCTTGGACGCCCTCACGACCAGACCGTATGGCTGCGTGTTTCCAAACGTCTGAGCGATATCACCACACCTCTTCTCTACAAGAATGTTTTCCTGAACGTTCAGAAGTCCAACGCAGCCGCATCGCTGAGGCTCGCAATTACCGGGACATATAAGGAGATGGCGCCGAAGATCTTAAGCTTCCGCGTTATCAGTCTTGCAGGTAGGTCGATAGTCACGATATTACAACAGCGCTTTGACGAGTATCCACCAGTGTCTAAGACCCTGCCAGGTTCTTTACCATGGGCCGACATGGCTTTCGTTGTCTCCAGATTCCCCAACCTTCGGATCCTCCAACTTCACAGTTCATCTCCTAGCGACTGGGTGTCACATCTCCAGAATGCGTCCTTCTCCAACTTACACACTTTGACCGTCGTATATGCGTCTAAAACCTCACGAATTCAGCCACTGTCCAAGTTTATCACCCGACACCCTCGTCTCAAAAATCTCTCCATTCAATGCCCTACAATCACTTCGGCTGAACTTGCCTTGCAGCAGCACAGCCATTTGACTGTACCGGCTCTGCACTCACTCGAGTACGCTGCTCTACCATGGCATTTCGTACAGGGCATCGTTGGATCTCTAAAGGAGCTTCGCAGCGCGGCCCTCGACTTTGGGCCCGGTGGTACTGCAGAAATCGAGACTGTAGTACTCGCTCTGAAGACGTCTGCTGTCGCGAAAAGGCTTCAGAATCTTGTATGCATAAAACAACGGACATACGACAGCCTCCTGGATTACATCTCCTCCCAGCTTGGCGGTATCGAATCTCTGACTATCCACTGCGACGCCCCGGAGGTTTTCGTACGTCCAGTCTACTCACGAAGGCTCTTTTTTAATGTCCAGATAGCACCAGTTTGCGTATTTGGAACGTATGAAGAAGCTGAAGAAATTCACACTGATCTCAACGGCGACTTGGATAGCCAAGGAACGGGCTAAGATCAACGCCATATCCGACGAGGCGCTGCTGTCACTTCCTCTGGCGCTGCAGGAACTCAACTTATGTTCGTGCCGTGCTTCCTTCTAGCCCTTCCTTCCTAATCAATCTCCGTCACAGATACTCTCACTTGGACCCGTGAGGGAAACGTCTGGAACCGTAGACTCGCGGCGTAACAACTCTTCAATGTACTTTCACGGGCGAACATCATGTTGGTTAGTGATGTAGTCTACACTTCGTCGGTGGGTTGGGAATTAAAGGGAAAGTTTATTCAAGTTGGTGACTCTGCGCGATCATCGTACGCAAGGCTTTTCTGGTAACCTGAATTAACAATCGAAGCTGACGTGATTCTGTGTCAGCATCAACTTCAGCGTTCTTTAACAGAGTCAAGGATGTACGTGTGAAATGAGGAGCCCCTCCGGCCTTCTCTGCCCGCTATACCTAAATATCCGTCCCCCAAATCATGTTATTGTGGCGTCGGTCTTCGTGAAATATGAATCGGCAAAGTTCTTCCATGATTCTTGCCACAGGCGCATGACTTCGTGTCTCCATTCCAACAGGCAATTCAGCGCCCACAATGACCGTCAAGGATCAAGGGGCGAATTAAGATGCCAGCTTTCGGATGTTTCGAGTGTCCTGTCAAGATTCATACAATTGTTTGCAAATTGCATTTTAAAGGGGTTGCATGTTCGCGAAAGATTTGCGTGACGATCATGCCACAGGAGGATGTCAATGCCTGGGGAGGCGCGCTCGATGGACATCCATAGGTCGACGTCTTGGACGAGTACATTCGACGAACTAGAAGAGCGAGTCTTTTCGCGAGCTTGATACTGGCCACAAGGTACATATGTCGATTTTTATCATCTGTTGTTCCGCTTTCGAAGCCCGGAAGGCAACGCGGCTGTGTCTAAATTCAGGCCGATTCACGGAAGATCCCCACTGGATGCTTATCATGGCAGATCTTTGTAGTTTGAATTTTCAAAGTACACAGCCTTGTTTCGAGGAGGAGACACGTCCGCCAACTCTTCGAGCAATCACGCATTCTTACGCTCATTTCTGGGAGCGTACAGAAATGAGCGTAAAGTTCACTAACATGTCCTTCAGTCTTTGAAATCCTACCAGGTCGCCCATCCCTGTTTCGTTTAACAAGGATGGGCGCCACTCGAGCTAGTATCACGGTCCGAGTGAGATTTGCGATGAAAGTGCGTGCTAAGAGATTGCTATCTAGGGGCACCTGCCATGATCGTGACTCACTGGGCGTCCTTCTTAAGTATAAAGTCACTCTGACACTGCTTCCCTACGGCCCATCCCCCCTCCGCCATCGACTATAATGCTCTTCATCGTTGCACTCGTTGTATTCCCCAGCCTCGTCGCTGCCGGTGTTTCCCGTGACCGCGTACATAACGCTCGCTTCCTCGAGACGCGTCAGGAGGACACGAAGATCCCTGCACTTTTGCGCACGCCGCATCCTACTACGCGGGATGTGAACGGCCTTGCGATTCGTCAAAGCGGCGGCAGTTGTGATGCTGGATATCTGGCTTGCGATGATGGAAATGGGTGCTGTCCCGTCGGGTAAGCTGTGGCACATTTTCTTTCCAGGAAATTTTAACTGACTCGGCTTGTTAAGGGATTACTGTGGCACATGGTCTGGGAAGCTCGGATGCTGCGAGATTGGACAGACATGCGTAGCGAACAACAACCCTTGTGACTATGTCGGATACTCTCCTTGCACTGGAGAAGACTTCTGCTGCCGTACGTTCTTTTCGCTTTATCACAGTGTCATCTCACACTAACGCTGGACGTTGTGTCTAGCGACTGGCGATACATGCTCTCGGGACTCCGGCGGAAACGCTCAATGCACCTCGGGGTCCGGTTCTGGCTCTGGCTCTGCGTCCTGGTCATACTTAAACCCCTCTTTTACCTGGCTTGCATCGACGACCACTGGGGCTTCTGGGTAAGTGCCTCGCATGCTCGTGAGTCTTCGGGAGACTTACGCAGCCCTTCCTCAGTCCCACCCAGACGAAGAATACCTCTCTATTATCCGGCACAGGACCTACAAGCGCGGCAACAGGTGGTGGAAGCAGTATTCCTGACATCGGTAGTGGATCTAGTGGTGCGCTGTCCACCGGGGCCAGTGTCCTGGCTGTGACTGCTTGCTTCGTTGTTACTGTTTTCGCCGCACTGCAGAGCTAGGTATCCAATACCCTTTATTACCGGACTAGAAAACAACGAGTTATGCCTTATCTATTCATTCGTTTATGAAGCCTCACGTATTATACCCCGGTTGTAATGCAATCATCTTTCGATGATGGTTCCTTCAATTGCTTGTCCGATATCAGACTACACAACGCGGTAAAGGTTCTTGAAAATCCACGCCACAATGGTCTCCCTCATCAACTCCTTGTCGGTCCACCAGGCCATATGATCCGCGCCCTCGATGCTTACAAACTTCTTGTCCTTGAACGGTGCCGTTAAGCGCTAAATCCTCCGTGCCCTCCTGCAGTCAGAAGGCCCGTTACGTTCTGTGTACGCCCGGCGACAGGCTGTGCTACCGGGCGCGACTGAGCCAGTACATACTATCCACGGCAAACTGCTTGTAATTCAAACGACGCGTCGTCAGAGCAGAGGTTAATGAACGAGATGCCGCGTTTTGGAAGGAAGCGACATCTGGCGGATCCAGCAGTATTGGGTGAGGGCTTTCATCGCGTCGCTGGAGGGTTTGGCCAGGGCGTCTTCCGTCATGTAGGGTACAGCAGCGAGACGGATGATGCCAGCGAGATAGGAAGGTGGATGGAAAGCTAGAACGTCGTCGATATGCGTCGCTGCATCGTTAAGTTAGATCTGAGTCCTATACAACAGATTAGAGTTGGAACACACCTCCTAGACTCTTGCAATGAGACATGCCGACCATGCCCAGTGTCATAACGAACCTATAGTGAAAAGGTCAGCGTCAACGTGATAGAGTGGAAAACGCTGCCTACCAGGTATAGCACTTCCGACCACCGAGGATCCTCAAAGATAGAGTTCCACACCAGTAGACCAAGGGTGGATGAAGACGAGCAGGTTTCACCGACAGCTTCGGCGTAAATAAGTGTTCCGTCCGTCCGCCGAGGGTAGGTAGGACATCCTGGCAGTTCTCCAGAGAAGACAGGAGTGGATATGTGGATGAGCGGGATAAAGAAACGACTCGTTCAATATAGACGCGACCGCATTACTGGCTGAATAAAGGATCTTCTCAGTAAGCCACTTTGGTTTGTAAGATTGTATTTACCGGCGATGGCGTTGAAATTGCGTACATGGAAACGATACACGCGACCATCGAAGCAAACTATGTGGTTTGATGGTCTGCTTCAGTTCGCATACAATAAGTCCAAGTAGCATGTCGTGTTCAATCGTTTCCTAGTAAGACACGCCCAGCATGGAAGCCAACTGCATTCCTTCTCTCCGATTTAGAGTTAAAGCGAAGGCGGTTTCTTTCGACTGATCTGAACCAGCATGGTGGTAGGAGGAAGGGACTAATAGGCCCTTTGGATCCGGAAATTTGCTTTTATGTCACATCACATGCCTGCGTCACACCGCGACGAAAACGTGGATCAAGACGGCAGGCACAAATCTACTTGTATCCAAGTCCTGTCAACTGGTGTTAAGCGGCATGGTGCAGTAGTTCGCAATCTGGAAGCGTGTCGAACAGTGGACGATTCGGGCCGCAGGGAGAGTACGGTTCATCTGATGAATCATGCTTATCTCCCGATGTTATCGTGGGAAACATAAACAAGCGCCAGGGTTGCTTGCGGCTCTCTCTCGCCGACTCCCATATCGTTTACTTTCTAGATGGACAATGGGGTATTATGGCAGCCACATACTGTACGATTTCTCGTCCGATCTGTCCTAAGTTTTCAAGTTGACAGGTATTCTAATTCATAGAGCACCAAAGCCGTCGTTCTGCCTGCTGTGGATGTTCAGTCTAAGGTTGGTTCCCAATCATACCATAAGCGACTTTCACCTCTGATATAGGCGTGACTTTGAGACTGCCTTCTCCTCTGGGCATCGCTCTTGGCTCAATACAGTAGGCCAATGGATGAAGCGACCGGGACTCGAAGTCCTGGATTCGGACGAACTGGCTGCCTACGCAGAGCGATGGGCTCTAAAGTGGAAACATTACTGCGAGATGTTTCCCGCTGAAGAACAAAGACATTTTGATCGCATGAGCGAAGAGGAAATTCAACGGAAGGCAGCGTGGTTTGTGAGTGCTCCGAGCACAGTCTAACAAGAAACCAACATATCAAATCCAGGAGAGCGACTTCACGCGTATTACGAAGCGAGTGGCGGAGTCGATTGCCGACAGTGTGAGTATTCGACTTGCCTTTGTCGATCCGTACGTTCATGCATGCAGTCGGACTGCGAAGTCGTCTCGGGCAGATCTTTCGTGTTCGGACTAATCGAGGAATGCCATTCCAATGTCGTCCATCTGCAGGTAGGCGATTCAGAGTTGTCGAAAAAGCAGTCAAGTAAATGCCATCTGTAGAGCTCTACTTCCACACCTGGCCCAGTCGCCTCAGAACGCCTTGACACAGTCCGTCTCCCCTTACTTTCTTCTCCAGTATTCTAGCTTAACATTCGTACTCAGCTGAAAAAGGTCGACCGATACCATACGTTCTGTCTTCGAGTAGCCAACGAATTGTTAACCATGACGCAGCTTGCTAGGAGGGTATGCCATTTTAGTTCCGTTCCATTCCTCCTAGCTAACGACGTCGCGTTCCCAGATGCCCATACCATCCGTATCACAAACAGCAGATGATGTTGACATTGATACGCAAGCTCTATCCGTCCAGGGCGGCTCAGGATCTTTTCATAGTGGACGTCCGCCGGAAAGCCCGAACGACACGTGGAGCTTTCTGTACGAGGGCGGCACTGAAAACGGACCTATCCATCTAGCCGACATGCCAACAGATACAGGCATCACTCTATCACAACGTCCCCCAGGTCAAGTCCCGACTTTACGCTACACCTTACCAGATTTACGTCGGGACCTACCAGCACCCCAATATTTGCGGCGGCAATACCAACCACCACCTCAACCTCAAGCAGCTACAGTCGCACTCAGCTCTGCGCAATCCCATAGGTACTCCCTCAAAAGCATTGTGTCTCGTAAGCACCTAACGCTCCTCACAGAACAAACATAAACATTCTCCTCGGCGTATCCTTCTTCGGTGCATCCATAACCTGGTCTACCGTCTTCGCCAGCACCCGTGGCGACATGGTCCTCACCTCCTGGTCCGCCTCCCTGTTCATCATCGGCACCTCTAGCGCCTCCTCCGCCTCTATCCTGCTCAGCACAGACGAGGATATCGTGGAGAAGTACATCGCCGTGCGGTGGACTGTGCGCGTCCTAAGTGTGATCGCTATCGCACATATTTTAGGTGGAATCATCATGATTGGAGTGGTGTTTCTCATTCTGGATGTGGACATGCAGGAGCCGACGTTTCATGGTGGGAAGAAGGCGCTGCAGGCGGCGGGATGTTACGCGATTGTGTTGTCAGTTATCTTGGTAGTTGTTGGTCTGGTGATTCGGAGGCGGTATACCACGAGGACTTGGTTTCGGTAACGAGACAAAGGTTAAAACATATTCTGCTCGAGCTAATACTTGAGACTAATGCACCACGGTATGATACTATACATTGTCATCGTGATGAAGACCTCTGGTCAACGAACATAAACAGCGCGTCTCATTGATTCAACAGCGCGTGTTCTCATGCCCGCCGGGGCTCAATCCATGAACACATTTTTAAAATAGTCACGGCGATGAGAATACAATCAGGCAAGCAGGTAGTAGTACATAGAGATAAAAACTCAGAAATTAGGACATGTCCTCGTTACGGACTGGCCAAACTCCATAGTCAAATGTGACGGCCCGGTCCGCAGCCACCTTGTAATCCATCAACTCCGTACAGCTGGAAACGTGTTTCCCAACTCGATCCAAACTCCCCTTTACCACCACCAAACAGAATGGACACAAGTGCGTTAGAGCAGCATGCTCCTTCGCAATATGTTTATAAAACAAGTCGGCGCGGGACTTTTTTTTCCGTCCACATCCGCAGGATCCAACGTCTTGAATATCGTCTCTGTGCTGATGATCGTTGAGATGGTCCTGGAAGTCATCGTGCGTGAAGGGAGTCGTAGCATTGCATGGTGTGTAGGGACAATACTCATTCGAGATGAGTGCTTCGTAGCAGGATAAATCAGACGGGATGTGGACCTTGGGCCCAGCGACTGCCTGAGCGGCTTCACGATAGGCACTGGGAAGAAGCCTGGGCTTGTATCCTTTGGGACTAGTATTCGAGGTGAGTGGCGCGTAACGCAAGAGAGTTGAGCCATACATACCAAGGAAGAGCCACAGCATCAATCAAAGCATCATCGCCATCATCGCTGCATTCACTTTCCGATTCGCTGTCCGTGCCACCCGATGAGTCCACCTCGAAATCCTGACTATTCGGAATGAAGTCATGGCTCCACGCTGCAAGGTTCCTCGGATCGGCGAACATGACATTAGGCTGACGGGTGGCAGGATTGTACGCCGCTGGACTGTTCACATGCGGAGTTCTGCCATGGCTATCAATTGAGGTGCTGTGAGGATTAGACTACCAAGACGTACCGATGTACTCCTAGGCTCCTAGGATACGTGGAAGCCCAAGGGAAAGAGTTCAGACTTGGGCGAACAGAATAAGGATGAAAACGGGTTCCATGATTCGGAGTAGTACTGCATAAGAATATTAGTCTTTAACATGTCGAAACGAAGTGAAAGGACGTACCGCGCTGACGAATGCAGAAGGAGACGTTCCAGGTCTGGGTGCCAGCCCTGCGGACCGCCTGGATAGGCCGGATTCATGTTGGCGAGTCCCATACGAGGTGCATGCATGCTAGCATGAGCCGACGCCATGCCAAGTTGCGACTGTCCAAATCCATCGTGTTGAGACGTGGAGGGATACTGAGCGTATTGGAAGTCGACGTTTCGACTAGATAGTGGTGGCGACCGTAAGGTGCAGAACCGAAATGTAGGAAGATCACGTACATGTCGAGGCCGGGGTGGCTATCCTGATAAAGGGCTTGCGCCTGATCGCTTATCCAAAGGACGTTTCTGTGCAGATCATGATCAGTCGGGAGTTTTATAGAGATGTTGAAGACGCGACTTGCCTCTGATCCGAAGAAGAGGAAAACATGTTGTCCATGGTAGGACGAATGCACAATGCGTAGACCATACTAGCGCGCGTCGCGTCAATTTATAGCGTGTCCATACCTCACGTGATGGCAGTGAAGTTTCCCAAAAAAAGCGAACAATCTAACAATGAAGGCGCAATATTATTGGACGCCACTTTTCGTCGCCAGCCCATTTTGGCTGTGGATGGGACGACTGGGCCTCGCGCTGGCCATGCGGAAGGATGGCTGTTCGTTTATGGTAATACGACAATGGGAGTAGGAGTGAAAGAGCAATCGGGTCAGGTGACGTCGGGCGTCCTTCTGACCACGGTCCACACAAGACCATGAGCCGCAGCTACGCTGAAGGGTAACGCGAAGAAATGTAGCTGAGTTTAGTGGTAATTTCACCGCGAACAAGGGCCAAGTACATGAAAATGAACATGAACATTTAAGTCACGTTCGAACGCGCATTTTCATTAAAGCGTTCTTCGAAACACACGTTATCCTAAAAGTCGGACCTCCAATGGTCTTGAGCGAGCCCGATGCAGATGGGCAAGGTTTTCGCGACACATAATTCGATGAATCCCTCTCCTTGTCGCACGCCTCGTAGATACACAGATCCGAAGAACCGACCACTTCGGACACCAATCCTCCTCTACACCTCCACGACGAGCGGCAATTGAAAAGTCTTCCAAAGCGAGCAGCATCCCTACCAGGACATGGCACTTCGCCTCCAGCCGTATCACCTCTAACGCCGTCGAGTCCTCCAGGAGCAAATGCATTTGATCCTTAACTTTGTCTGTGTCCATTACTGTCGCAGTTGATATGTGCAGGTGGGTGATGAAGCGCGCCGTTATGCTGCGGCCGAGAGACTGGCCTGGAGAGAATGCGCAATAAGGGGAGAGGAGAAGGGAGGGAAGAGCCTTGTCGCTGCGCTGCATAGTGACAGTATCTGGAGAGATAGTGAGCGTCGTGCTTATCGTATCTCCGGATGATGCGGAAATGTCCAGCATGAAGTTAGGCGCGCGCAGTTGGTCCAGGATTGTAATCGGAAGCCGCCGTCCTCCTTGGAGCACTAGATGGTGGAGATTCTCCAATATGACTGGCTGACTATCTGTCTTCGTCGTGTAATCACGAAGATATCCCTTGACTTCCAGGCTCTCCAATGCGGGCAAACGACTCAGAACGCCATGCAGCTGGCGCATCGCGTAAATGTGTTCTCCCCAGTCTCTGGGATCGATAGAGAGTGATCTCATAGCATGAAATCTAGATGACCTCTCCGTGAATTCGGACCAAGCAATCCTGGACAAAAGTCGTTTCAAAGAATTCGGTGTCCACAGGAAAGATGTCCCCGTGATGAGTGCATTCCAAGAATGACACACGGCAAGGAGGCGGAAGATGTTGTTGGACAATATGCGCCGCCGGTTTGCAGAGCTGTCAGATGGCCGCGGGGAGAAAATGACGAAGGCAAAGATCTCTATCCATATTTCTGAGGGAAGAGACATGGTGGTGAAAGGGGAAGGTGCAAGTTTCGTGACTCGACCGATTGATCGAGGCAAGAATTTGGCTAGGTGGGGAAGATGGAAAATGGGGTAGTACACAGAAAGAGGTAGGGAGGACGTCAACAGGATATTAAGACGGCCTTGACGGATTGCGACACTGGCTTTTGAGCTGAAGTTGTGCCCCGTTGGGTATGACGAGTGCCTAGATGGCGGTGCATTGCACTCAATATTGCCGGCGGCATGCGCCCCTGCACGTGATACTGCTTGTCGCTGTTTGTTCCCGAGTATGCTCTCTCCTCAATCCACCAGCAAGCACCATTGCCTCTTACGCCCACGACTGCCGCCGTTCTAGCAATCGCCAGCATCAAGCGGAATGCGTTCTGTTCTCCGATTTCGCTTTGCTAGAATTCGTGACGGTACGCCAATTATGCTTTTTTGGGTCGTTCGTGGATGGAGATATGGCAGGTCTCCAGCGACCGGCGTCGACTTGGGCTGAAGAATTACGCCGGCCCTCCTTGGTCTTGATCGCTATACACCTTCACCCCATTTCCACCTCCAAATGACGTTCGGTAACTTCGGTCAACCCGTTTTTGTCCATACCGCCATGAAGGGTCTCTTCGCACCCAAGCCTGTGCTAGAGGTGTCGCTGCCAGCTCGTTTTCCTGTTTCGATGGCTCATTGTACCGTTTTAAGCCTGCCCTTC